>CM068375.1:149869155-150121655 GCA_034769895.1 Magicicada septendecula | reverse complement strand
AAGCCACGGCTGGCTATGAAGTTTAATTATTGGGCGAAAACTTCTTTGTAGACCACATTTTTGGTGTAAACTCTGTGGTCTCTCTTTAAGTTGATTTGTTGGTCAGTTCCTAAGACTTTTACCTTGACTTGCTGAAAGGACTTTGTTCTTGAAAATGCAACATAAAGTTGTCCATGACTGAATACTGGAGATGGCAAATAAATACCAACTGAATCCAGTGTTTGTCCTTGGCTTTTGTTGATGGTCATAGCAAAAGCAAGTTTAAATGGAAACTGTTTTCGTCTTAATGTAAAGGGAAGGTCAGGGTCACTGGGTGCAAGAATAACTCTTGGAATATATACCCAGGTACCTTTAAAAGATCCGGTCAGGATTTCACAGTCAATGACTTTTGACATCATTTGCTTGACGACTATTCTGGTGCCATTGCAAAGACCTCTTGTTGAGTCAAGGTTTCGTAGCAACATTACTAGTGCACCAACTTTCAAGTTAAGTCTATGAGGAGGCATACCTCCAGGTGTTAAGCTGTTCAAAAACTCCATTGGATAGTTTGCTGCCTCCTCGGCATTTGCACTGTCTTACTGAATAGAATCTATGCTGGTATAGCATTTCAATTCAGATTGAATTCGTCTAAGGACATTTTCATTAAGTTCAAGTGACTCGTGGTTTTTTAGAGTCAGGATTGCACGATTAGCAATGCTGTCATCTCCTGATTGGATGACCTCAGGAAAGACAGCATCAACAATACATCCATTTTCAATGCAGACTGGAGGAATTTCGAAGATGCCTTCCTCTAATCCAGGCTCTTGGAGTTTTCCATTCCCAAGTTTTAAAAGCCAATCGGAAAAGCTTCGGTGTTCTGATGGGACATTGTCCTCATTGGCACGCATGTTTTGGTCTAACTTTAGGACCTGAATATTTTTCCAACACTTACTATTCTTCATGCATGAAGAAAGTATTTCGGTTCTGCTGCCATGTGGAACAACAGGGAGAATTTGTCTAAAATCTCCACCGAAAAGAAAGACCGCACCTACAAATGGTTTCTTAGAAGGAACTTTTGGATCTTCAACTAAGAGTTCTTTATACAGTGTGTCAACTGCATTTACTCCATGTGCTGGGGCCATTGAAGCTTCATCCCAGATCATCACTTTGGCCTTTTTCAGTTCATTTGCCGTATTAGTCCCATGTCGAACATTACAGGTTGATGTTTAATTTATTGGAATAGGCAGCTTGAAACGACTGTGGGAAGTTCTGCCTCCCTCAAGCAAAGTTGCTGCTATGCCTGTAAATGCACATGGCAAGACTAATTCATTTTTGCTACGCACATAGTGCATGATTGTGTTGTAAAGGAAGGTTTTACCACTTCCGCCAGGTCCATCAATAAAGAATAGACGTTTGGGTAAGTTAGGGGTTTCAATTGCTTCCCTGATTTTGTCGAAAACCCTTCTTTGCCTTGAGTTGAGCATTTGAAACTTTTCTTTGAACATGGTTTTTTCGGCAATTGGATCGTAATATTTTCAAGAATGGATTGGCTCGTTATAGCTGCCGACTGGAAGTTCTAGGCCAAAATCTGCCAATGACTTTCCATGTGTTCGAAGGACAGATACAATTTCTTTAAGTGTCAAATAGAGAGCTTTTTCTCCATCAGGAAAGAGCTTATAGTTTTCCATATCATCTCTTATAGTCTTCCATAAGATTGTCCTTATGTCTGTCGAATAATCCTGCTGGATCCGACGGCTCACACATGATACAAATAAATGCAAACAACTGCCTAAGTTGTACTGGCATTTGATGGGTTGCAGCTTCTGTTAGGCAAGTATCCCATTCTGAGTCATCATCAGTTAATCCCCTTGCAACGCATGCTTCTTGGAAAGTTGCAAAGGGGATAGGATTTCCTTCGACCGTTCTTAGGTTCTCAAAAGATGTTGCTCCTCTAACATTGAGAAGGAGAATTCGGAGGAACCATTTTTCTCTATCCGTGGGACTTACGGCAAACATTCTGCCAATTGAAGTTTCATGTCCTCTAAGACGTGGTTTCCGTTTAGAATTTTTGTCATCCTGTTCGGGAATTTCAATGTATAAATACTCTCAGGCATTAGGGTCTTCCTGATTAAGTTTAAACCAAGCCAGAAGTTTGGACTTGGTGGCTTTTTGCTGTTCAGCTTCAGCTTCCTTGCCTGGTATAAAACATATTGTATGCTTGCCCTCAAGGTGGACATTTAATCTTTCCACATGATCAGTTTGGTGGTGCATTTTGTATTCCCTGAGCCTCCAGCATGCTTCAGATGCACTTACATATCGGGTCTCCAAGTAATTTGTTACTTCGTCCCATTCAATAGTAGCTTCCTGTTCTGTGGGAACAGTAACGAATTGAATATTTGCACAGTCATGCCCCTTGTAAACGTATTTGAACAGGTATTTAACGCTTTGAATTGAGCTACAAATCTCTACGTTAATGTGGGCGTTGTATTTCAGAGACAGGTATGGGTTGTATGGCACCACCCATCTGTTATCCACTTTGTTTCCCCCAAGTTGAACAAAGTTACCATCATCTCGACGTTGATATTTTGGGTAACCATTGACATTGCTGTTGGTCTCGGCACAGAAATCTTTTGGGAATTCCTTTGTGCATTTGCCGTTTTCCATACACGGTGCGTTAGGATTTAATGGACCACATGGGCCGTGTATCATACAGGATTTTACAATTTCATGTAGCCTCGGGTGGGCATCTTTATCAGGGAGTTCTGCACAGACAATTTTGTCAATTCTTTCATTCTCCCAGGCTTTGTCTTCCGGGGGCCATGAATAGCAATATGTGCCCATGTGGTACACCACGTTTTTGGAACTCGATCACGTGGAGCATAGCCCTAACACGTCCAAATCTATGGTGTTTGGTTAAGTCTTCAAGTAGCAATTTCAGTTTCAACTCAAACACTCTTGCTACTAAATCAGGCCGGTCGCATGGTTGCTGACCGGGAAGTAAGTTTTCCCTGATTTCCCTCCATTTAGGATTGCACGTGAATGTTACAAATAAGTCAGGTTTGCCATATTTCCTGACCATGGCCGTAACATCTTGGTAATTTTGAGCCATATTTCTTGGACTCCCTTGGAAGGTTGAAGGCAATATAACTTTCTTTCCAGGCAATATGTTAACGTCCTCAAAATTGTGGTTGTTCACAAATCGGTGAAGGACATCATAGTCTTCAGCTTTTATTGTGTTTTGATTTTTTCGAAACCAATTCAAACGGTTTGCCTCGGTCTTGCAATAGGCATCAACCATGAATTGGTGAGTCAGCTTTCCTGCGTTGAGGAACTGGTTAAAGTTTCCATCACGAATGGCAAAATGGTATGAGTACCATTGAAGCTGGGACACATTTCCTTGACCAACAGCTTTCTTCAGATCTGTGGTCCACCCTGAATCCCCATATGGGAAAAGCAAAGGGTAGCACATTGGGTCACAGAGTCTACTCAGGATGGATATAATTTGTAAAATTCCGCTTTTCGGATGAATTGTAATATCCCAATTTTCTGGGGGTGCACCATCTGCACTGTGAAAAACGGCAGCAATTTCTCCTCTGGCAGTGGAAGTGTTGGTTCTGCCGGGGTGGACATTATTTACTCTTTCTCTCAAGAAAGTCATGCTATATTCAATTGGCGTTCGGTTTTCCCGATTTTCCTTTAGCATTTCGTCTTATTCAAATTTGAGCATGTTCTTGTATTCTCTAGAGAACGCATTGATATCTCCAAGAAGTTTTTTGAGGTTCTCCATTACGACACGAATGCATCCATTGTTTGCTTGATTGTTCATTCTTTCTGTCAAGGCTTGGGCCGCATCCAAAATGTACAGTTGGGCATACTTTGGTAATTCACCTTGATTTGGGTGTAATGCAGATGTAGCGTTATAAATTTGCCTATGGATTCTGTAACAAAAAGGACCTGAACGTTTGGTCACTGGGTCAACTTGTGCTCCCATTGAGGCAAAGGCCATTGCACTGTTGTAGGATCTTATGTTTTCCATGAAATTTTTGGAATTTGGATCAGATCCATTCATGTAATTTGTAATGAAGGGATGCATTCGTATTTCATCTAATGCAGTGGTCCCTTTATGGCAGCAATTTGACATTAATTCATTTTTGAAATGCTTGGCATTGCAAAATGGACATATAGCGTCCATTGGGCCAAGATAACTTACTTCAATTTCGTCTTCATTGAAGTTTTCGGGAAGCAAAGCGGTGTTGCGGGATCGGACATATCTACTCAGACGTCCTCTTTGATGTTGGCGTGCAACCCTTTGTCTTTCAGCGTTTGCCTCGCGCTCTTGTTGAAGTTGATTTTGTGGCATGTTTTCTCTGCGTTGCCATTGACTTACAGCATTAGCTTCACATTCTGCTTGAAGCTGCTCTTCTGACATGGCCGCTCTACGGCGTCTTTGAGCTTCAGCATTACGTGCTTTTTTGCTGCAATTTCTTCAGCAGTTGGTGGTTGCTGGCGTTTAGGAGGCATATTTGATCATTTTTATGCTCAAAGGCTTTATTCTGTGCCCAATGGCAGGATCTTATGGCTCAAGGCTTCCAGCTTGAACCGGAGGCTGAGATTCGCCGTGCGCCACCTACACACAGAAAGTGAAATCAGAGATCTGCCTCGCCACGTGAGGTCGCCTCTCGCCCTGACTCCACGGAGCATACTGGCCTGGCGTCACACCCCTCCAGCGCACCCCACCATCTCCTCACTCCCTCTCCTTCGCTCATCCCCCTCCATGCAACTCCCTATACCGATGACTGACACACTACCTACCGCGTTATAGATATTTCATTACTTATTCATTGGATGATCAGAAATACGTATAAACATAAATTTTACAATTAAAACATACAGAAATATAGGACAATTACAAAATATATAGACGTATCTGTATCAGTGGCGAAGCTAGTAGTTAATGAATGGGTAGGCAAAAGTCTTACCTTAAATTTTTTTGTAGAGTAGTTCAACACTGCGAGTTTTCTTGTTTGCAAAATTGTCAACTACACGGTCTTTAACAACTGGTCACTCATCAGTTCCTTCACAATTTTTTTTTCAATAGCAATGGTGCTAAGAGAGTTAAGTCTTTCATTAGTCATCGTATTGCGCAAGTAGTTTTTTATTCTTTTCAAAGTACTCATACTCCTTTCTGAAGAAGCCGTGGTAACAGGAAACGTTAAAATCAAACGAATTAATTTTGAAACTTCCACGTACACTGGTTCTAAGTCATTAAGAATTTTAAATGTAAAAGTCTTTGAGGGAACAAATGTTTTCCAGTATCTGAGTAAATGTTTTTTAATTCATTTTCCAGTCTTTCGCTATTGAAAAAAGGGTATTTATTTATAAGGCTGTTCAGTTTAGAAGAAGAAAAACTCTCTTTGTAAGAAATTAAGTGATTTGGATCCAACAACTCAACAAACTGGATACTTTCGAAATCACTGAACCGTACCTCCAGCTGCATAATCAAAATGTCAAGAACTTCATAAGTTAACGTTTTCAGCAGGTTCCTGTTACTGTCATCTATATTTGTCGCTGCTTATTTGGTGACGATTTTCAATACAAGACGACACAGTGTTTTCTGATCTCATGTCCTTAAGGATAGCAGTAGTTTTCTTAATTTCAGTGTTGCACAGAATTATATCGGAGATAGTTTTGTGTTGCAGTAGAGAAAAGAGATGGTCAGTATAAACGAATATTTCCCTATAAAAACAAAGTAAGTAAATGAAATGGGTCTTTTTGAGTATGTTAAGCAATCCAACAGCAGAATTGTAAGAATCACTATCCCATCCTTCATCATTCTCTGTAATGTCCTCAAAAATTTGTCTCAAGTCACCATAGTGGGAAAAGATGGTATGAACTGCTCTAGAATGAAAGTTCCAACGGGAAGTGGATACTTGTGGAAGTTTAAATCCTCTAGCTCCTAAAAGCTGTGATCTCTTTGAGGATCTACAAAAAAATGTGTGAAATGCTGTCAAATTGTGAATGAAGAGCCTAACCGATTTTATTGTTTTAGTGCAATGAAGAAGTACGAGGATTAATTTGTGAGCATAGCAATGTAGAAATAATGCTCTTGGGCAAGTCTGTTTTACAAAGTGCTGAACACCTCCATGCTTTCCAGCCATTACAGAGGCTCCATCATATGTTTGACAGACTACCTTCTCAGTTACACCCCACTTTTTTAAAACGTCAAAAATTAATTCTGATAAGCCTGATGCAGTCTTATCTACTGAAACATCATAAAACCCAATAAACCTTTCTATTGGACCTTCTTTTGAACAAAATCTAAAAATTATGCTGACTTGAGATCTACTTGATACGTCTAAAGTTTCATCTGCCTGAATTCCAATAAAATCGCAAGAATCTAACTCCGCCTTAATCTTCTCTTGAATTATATCAGTTACAGATTCAACTAATTCATTCTGAATATCGTTTGATGTACCTTTAAATCCTGACGTCGACTGGAGATGATCTCGAATGTACTGCTCCTGCTTAGAAAGAAGATCTAACAATTCTAGATAATTACCCCGGTTGACTGAGTCTTCCCCTTCAAAATTACCTCGAAATCCAAGCTCCTGTTTCCCGAGAAAATACACAATATCAACAAGTCTTTCAACAACAAGCCTATTTTGTTTCACGACTTCATTATGTTTAACAGCTTGAATTCTAGCCCCTTCAGAGAGAGTATGTTCAATCCTCACGCGTCCCAACAAACGGTACCGCTCTTCATTTTGAATATGTTTATTTGAATTCTGGTGTTTGTCTGCCTTTCTAAGAAAGTTTTTTGTTACCGTCACTCCATATAAAATCCATTCTTTTTCAACAAAAAACAAGATACATGTATAACAAAAAAGTCTGTTGGTTTCGGAACAGCCTGTCAACCACGAATATCGCTCGTACCAAGAAAACTGAAATTTTCTAGATACGAAATTTTCTAACCATCAAAATGTTTAATTTCTAAATTAGGCGTAAATCTCTTGTTTTTAACACCACATTTTTCTTCGTAACTCCAAGAAGAAAACGGCTTACTTTTTAATAAGTTTAAAAGACCTGACAAAGTATTAAAAGGACCGCGTTCACTCATTTCGGGCGACACACTTATATTCATACACAATAATAGACTATAACTAATTGAACTTCCAAATTTATAACTTGATTAGTTTCTATATATATGTTTAATGTCATAAATAATTTAAATGACAGTGTTGATCGTCTATTAGTTCACCGGAATCACAGGCACACTTTTAATAACCGCACAAAATAAACACGATTATAAACAACACAGCGCGCTTTAAAACTCGCACAACAGCAGTGAGACATGCTTCAACGCTACAGTGTGTGGAGCGCTGGTCAATCCCCCGCTCCCCGCACTGCACAATCTCGTCCAACACATTGCTTACATACGATGTATACAAAAAACGCTGAGGCAGGTTCACGTTGCCTCATTCGCTTTAAACTAACTGTCTGCTGTCACTTGTCACCGTCTAGCGGTCGCTGAGCAAAGCATGTAATTAGTAAAGTCGACAATTACAGTAACAATACCAATGACAATTACAGTAATCTTTACGTTACATACTTCATACGTATTTATAATTTTTATTCTACAGAATTTTTTAGGGTAGGCATTGCCTCAATTGCCTCCATGTAACTTCGCCACTGATCTGTATACAAAATTACAAAACATATCAATACAATTGCATAGTAAAAACATTAAAAACTATAGGAACGGATAAAGGTATACATTCGATGCCGGTAAATATCATTTGTTTATTTACTTGTTACTATGGTAATGAATTCTGGTCTCCTATAACGATGACTGACACACTACCTACCGCGTTATATTATAGATCTAAGGCATTCACGGCCGGTGTCAACTCCGTAGAAATTTAATTGACTTCTCTGCGGGCTGTTAGGCCGCGGCCCGTGGTCCACTACTGCCGCAATGAATAGACGTTTCGGCCCTATGGTTAGAGGCCGTCGTCAGTGTAAAACTTGAGACCAGACTTGAAAACTGGTACGGATCGTCTCTACAGTACTGTACCACTGTACTGAAGACGGCCTCCAACGGTGGGGCCGATACGTCTGTACATTGCGGCAGTAGTGACCACGGACCGCGGCCTAACAGCCCGCAGAGAAGTCGGTCCAGCTGTTCTCGAATAATTGGTGAATACACATTAAAAACTTAGGGACGAATGTGTAGAAGCTACTCTTTTTATGAAGTTAGTTAATGAAATGATTATCGTTTTCTTCACACAGTAAACTAAAAACAAACATCCCTTTCTAGCCTGGCACATTAAAAAATTCCGTATTTTTTTTTGTTTGAAATTAATCAATACAGTCTTTTACAATTGGTACACTTCTTTTACTTCTTCTTCTTATCGATACTGTCGTGTAGCAAAATATCGCAAATGTAATGAGGGTACAGTTACTGTAAAAGCACCACACAGCCCTATACGTCAAGGGGAACTTATTGTATGAAGAGGTCTTAAAAAATTAACAATTAAAAAAAAATTGAAAACTGAAGTTACTAACCTACAACTGGGGCGGGTATTTGACTATGAGATTTGACGTTGTGGAGGCAAAGAGATTCTAATGTTTAAGATTATCTAACGTAAATTCTAAATATCGGTATGGAGAACCATACACGACTTCCATATTCTAAGATTTATATTTAAAATCATTTTCGAAATGAAATATTACCATAGAAACTACTTCTTTCTACTTACTGCTTCAGCCTTAACCACAGTACTGTGGTCACTAACGTATACCACCTCACATTATCGCACTCGATTTTCACTGATGATGGAAGTCGATGGCATTGCCGAAACGTCTGGTTTTGTAGAAAACATTGGACTACGGCCAAATATCCCGGGAAGGAATTTTAACAAAAACTACTTCTTTGTTGCCGATAACGTTGTACACATATATATAAAATATATGCATAAAATTAATGGCTTGTATAAGTTAATGATTGATCTCCATTAAGTAGTGCTCAAGTTTCCAAAGTTTTAATATTATGATGTCCATAATTAAAACATCAGAGCAGGTTTAGTGTGAACGAGGATACACTGTGGACAAAAATTTTCAACATTTCCTATTGAGCGTTACTTAGAGTAAAGCTGCGAATCTACAGTGTATGTTTCACAGAACAAACACGCGAAAAAGAAGGAGCGCTCCGAAGTCACTCATGGACCCTCAGCATCTTGCAGAGGGTTCATTCCCTAAAGACGAAAAGTCTGTCTATGAATCGTTCCTCTGTAAACACGTGCAGTTACATTGCCCAGCGATCCACAGGAAGCAAATTGATGTCCATTTTTTCGGCTTGCACGCGTTATGTTGGTGTGGGTTTCGGCACTTTCCATTTAAAAAGCGTGCAAATGTAAGAAAATAAACATGAGTGAGGCCAGAAATAACGTGAATTGTGTGTGTGTGTCTTACCTGCCTTTTTATTGCTGTAGGCATAATAATAAAATGGGAACGTAAACATTACATAACTGAGATATGCTTACCTGCCACGAACGATATATTATTTTATACATGGAGGAGTTCAGTGACATACACACGTACAGAAGAATTATATATATAAAGATATTAACTCATACATAATTTACATTAAAATGAAAAAAATATAATTTTATTGCCTGGCAACAAAATTATTTTATTTTTAACAATTACCATTGTTTCAAAAAGTTTAAATGAATTTTCAAGTACTTTACTGTTGTTAAAACGTAAAACGTTGCAGGTAAACTACCCCTTCCCCTTAACCGATCTTCACCAAAATCGAAAGTCCTTGAGACCTCTCAATTCAGGGATGTATGCAAAAAATTATTTGATTCTGTTTGAATTTGCGGCTGTTATCGTTTGCCATAGAAAATACCCTTGTTAAAAAAACGTTGCAGGTAAACTACCCCTTTCCCTCAACCGATCTTCACCAAAAACAATAGGTCTTGAGAACTCTACAATTTATGGCTGTATGCAAATAATCTTTTGATTCTGTTTGAATTTGCAGCTGTTATCGTTTGCCATAGGAAATACCCTTGTTAAAACATAAAACGGTACCGGTAAACTACCCCTTTCCCTTAACCGATCTTCACCAAAAACAATAGGTCTTGAGAACTGTACAATTCAGGGCTGTATGCGAAACATTATTTAATTCTGTTTGAATTTGCGGCTGTTATCGTTTGCCAAAAAAAAATTCCCTCGATAAAAAAAAAAAACCGTTGCAGGTAAACTACCCCTTTCCCTCAACCGATCTTCACCAAAAACAATAGGTCGTGAGTACTCTACAAATCAGGGCTGTATGCAAAAATTATTTGATTCTGTTTGAATTTGCGGCAGTTATCGTTTGCCATAGAAAAAAATCTACACATAGACACACAGACAGACACACACACAGACACTTTTCGGAAAACGACTTTTTTTCATGTTTTGAGTGTAGTACAATCAGAATCTGCAATAATCTCGAACACGATTTTTTTTGCCATCACCATACTTCCATTTCCTTAAGGAATATGGAAGTAATAAAAATTACGTACTTTTTGACTTTTAAGTATTACAAAAAAAACACTATTAAAATTTTAATTGTTGAAATATTTAACAATAAATTGTCTGTTTCTAAGCAAGTGATCAAAATTAATGATTTTATTTATTTTAATTAAGACTGTCAACGATTACAGACGTATTCTTTTGGTGTCTGCAAATAAATTCATCTCGTGGTCTTTAATTCGAAGTCGTCCGTGCATACACACAACAATGGGAATTTGGCTTATCTGACAAAGATAAAACTATTTTCATTATGCTGGCCAGACAGAACAGCTGAAACCCTGCTTAAGACAATTAGAGACTGCATAAGTCATCATCATCATCATCATCATCATCATCATCATCATCATCATCATCATCATCATCATCATCATCATCATCATCATCATCATCATCATCATCATCTGCAAGGATTAAATCAAGGATGATTTGTTCCAGTCTCGTATAATTCTATCAGTCTCGCCCTCTCGTCTTGTGTTCTCGCAGACAAATGTGTACCGTTCTTTCCGTTTATCCGATATAGACCGTATTACAGTGTAATTCAGCATGGGGGACTCGTCTTGTGCTCTCGAAGTCGAATATCTAGTGATCTTTTCACTTACCCGATATAAACCGTACAGCTTAATTAAGTATGGGCGTCTTTCTTCGAGCATGGCGTAGTAAGACTGATAGAAGATCGCCGACTTGCCTAGTTTCTGGCTAGGGCTGTGATTTCACTACCCCTCTTTTTGTGCTGTTATTCTTCTTCTCCTTCCACTGTCCGCCTCCATGTCGTTTTGAGTCTACCACGTCTTCTCCTCTGTGGCGGATTATCCATAACGCTAGGGTATGCTGCAGCACCGGGCACCAGGGCCTCAGCTGTCGGAGGCACCATACAGCTAAATGACTAGGCGAAGCAAAGCTTACAGAATTGTTTGGTTTTCGTACGCAGTTATTAACTATGGACAGTGTCAAATTGGAAAATCAAGCAAAAGCTCTTATATGGGTTTACTGAAACGATTTAAATAACGATCTTCTACGAGTAAAATTGACCACGAGTAAAATTGTGAGTCTTTTTTTTCAAATCGTTCCAATGAAGATGATAGATTCCGCGATAGTAGAGGTTGTCCGCTCAAAATATTAAACTGGATTATTGATTGTAAAATGATTTATGTATTTTTAAATGTACACATTGCTTGTCGTCTGCTTTTGATGCTACCAATAGCTAACTGCGGATCTGAAAGATCATTTTCTCTATTAAGACGCATTAAAGATATATTGAATACAACTACGGGAGACGAGAGATTATCTTCGTTAGCGAGCTTAAATATTGAAAGCGAGATACTTGAATCGCTTTATTTAGAACGAATTATACAACAGTTCATTAAGGCAAAATCGAGAAAGAATGGGATTGATTATTATTTTCTAGGCTTCAGTACGCCTACTACTATCCTCATTGTAATCACTATTTATCTAAATATTTGTTGTTTGGTAGTTTAATAAAGTAACTGTTAACTTTCTTCCGAAATTATCACTGTAAATAAATGATGAGAGGTTGAATTTTGAATCGGGGAGGGGGTACCACTCTGATGGCAGCATAGGGCACCACGCGCTTCTAATCCGGCCCTGCTTCTCCTCTCTTGCAGGTTCCAGTCAAGTGGCTTCTTTGCAATGTGATCATCCAGCTGTCTCAGCATATGACCCAACCGTCGCCAGCCTCTCTTCCTTATTTCCAATTCAGTGGGCACCTGCTTGTGTTTCACCAGAGCGTAACGTTCGAGATGACGCTTGATCACCATATTACTAGGACGATCCTCAGTCATCGGTTAATGAATGTCTGTAGCTTGTGGGTCAGCTGCTTAGTCACTATCGAAGTCTCACTCCCGTAGAATAAAATAGATTTCACGTTATCTGCGGCTTGGTTTTCATCTTCAATTCTTTGGACCTCCAGATCGGACGAAGAGTTGCAAAGGCCCCTTTGGTTCGGTAGATACGGGCGTTGATGTCCTCTGTTGCACCTCCATGTGGGGTAGCTTCGCTACCAAGATAAGAGAACTTGTCCACTTTCCCGATAACCTGGTCCCCAAGCCTGGTGGGCTCTGTGGTATTCAAGATCTTGATCCGCATATATTTTGTTTTTTTTTGGGGGGGGGCATTGATTTTCAATTCAGCCTTCGCAACCTCGACTCCCAAACCTTCTAGTTTTATCTCCATGTCTTTGAAGCTATGGGCTAGCAGGCGGTGTCATTCGCAAAATCCAGATTCTCTGGTCGTTTTATTTAAGACTCCACTGAATCCTCTGCCGGTGGTTCATCGCGTGTGCCACCTCGCTAACATATAATACGGGATATTAATGATAAAAGTCTATTTATGAATTACATCATGTGAGTATGTATTATGTAAGTAATATGACTTAGAAATTTCTGTGTAGACAAGATGACGTCTTTTATAGGTAAATATAGTGTTGGAGCAATAATCGTTCTGGATGATAGCCCATACAATAGGTTAAAAGTTTTAAATTCTCAGCTGTGAAGTTAGTTGTTAATATTGGGGGAGGCAATAGAGAGAAACTCTTAGTATTTCAGTAGATTTGTGGTGAAATAAGTAAAACACTCAAGAAAAACACAAGGAGAGATACACATAAGGTTCTACAAAGTGACATCGATGACTGTTCTGATACGTGGGTCGACGATTTACACTGTGGCCCACTGGTTGAAATTACTGCTATATACGGTGCGAACGCGTGAGAAATGACTGACAGAAACACGGTACAGCTAAGCACTCAGAAGAAAACTATAAAAAAAAGAAATGTTACTTACCCTGTAAGTCCGCTGGGCAGAACTGTGAAGCACAGCCTCCTTGACACAGGTTCACATTTCGAGCAGTATTTTGTTTAATAATGTTTTTTCTATAGTTGTGTTTATCGAATAAACAATATTTATTTTTTTGAGTGTCCACGCTTGCTAGTAAATGAATCACGGGTAGGCCTAACTTGGAACCTGAAAACTGTTTAGTGGTCGAAACGGTCTGTAGATAAATTTGAACGACCGAGCAATTCTGATATCATCTAACAACCAGTTTCTCGCTGGCGTTTGTTATACAAGCGTTCGCAATACTGCTGTGCTTTGATATTGAGATCTTATACTTTACTCAATGGGTTTGCGCGACATGTTTGCAGTGTCTAGTAGTCGAATGACTTCAACATTTTGAGATCGGTTTCCTCACTTTCCCTTCAAAACATCTGAATTTAGTCGGTCGCAAACCCCGTTTTCAAATTCCCTGAAGGTGATTCTTGGTGAACCAAGACGTATCAACTACATTCGTTTATTTTTTTACTTAATCATAAGAATTAACTTAAGTTAATTAACTTAATACAGATTAAGTAGAATTACTTAATCATTGAATCTAAGCGAAACATTCAATCACAATTCAAACAAACCTCTGAAGATACAGAATAATTTCTGTGAAACGTGCGTCAGGTGAAAATAAACCTACTTGCAGTGTATTTATTTGAAGATGTTAATCATAAGAGTAGACTTAAAACTGACAACGCTGACTATATGTATAAACGTTGATGGATGTGTAACCCCTCTTTGGATTGTTTATGCCTTATAAAAAAAAATGTTTTGAATTTTTTTTTTTTTTAAGAGGGGCCACTAGTTATTTAAAACTAGGCATAAGCCTAGAGAAGCTAAAAGGCGCTAGGTCCAGGGTGACGGGACTTGCAATTAAACTCTCGGTTATAAGCAAACATAACATTTATTGAGTCTTGTATTGTGTAACATATCGTGTATACTTGTATTCCTTGTTTTTTTATAATTTCAAAATTTGTGTATAAATTTTCCCCGTACATACCCCACAAAAAGTGACACAAACATAAACCACAAAGTATAAATATATATCTATAAAACAATTGTTTTCCTTTTATAATGTAATTATTTTTGGTGTAAATAATCTTCCCCGTACATACCCCACAAAAAGTGACACAAACATAAGCCACAAAGTATAAATATATATATATATAAAACAATTGTTTTCCTTTTATAATGTAATTATTTTTGGTGTAAATAATCTTCCCCGTACATACCCCACAAAAATGACACAACATAATTCACAAAGTATAAATATATATATCTATAAAACAATTGTTTTCTTTTTTTTATAATGTAATTATTTTTGGTGTAAATAAATCTTCCCCGTACATACCCCACAAAAAGTGACACAACATAAATCACAAAAAGTATAAATAGATATCTCCGTCACATCCACATTCTAAGTCTCGCTATATCGATACCCAACACGCTTATAAGTTAAAAAAAAAAAACAGAGGCACTCGCCTATATACCCACCTTTTATTTTTATTGACATTTCTCTGCAGACATACGAAAGTATGAAAGCGTCACTAGTTCTCCCACGAATCTGGACTGCCCAAAATGCCAGATGTAACATTAAAGAAGTCTTAAATTTGGTAAGATAAGAAACCACGAGTCTGAAAATTTAACTGAGGATGATACATGGGAAAGACGGTGAGCCACCATCTTTCCTTCGGCCGGAACTGTAATTGTGAATTGGCTGAGATAATGATTTATAATTTTAATAATGATAAATAATTTAACAATAGCGTTTAAAAAAGTTTACAATAATAAAATGTCCTGATCAGTTATGTAATATGTTAAGAAAACTGGATTGGCCGGGAACCAACATGTTCCTCAGCCTGGAGCATGCCTGTGTCTGCATACAAGGCTGCCTATAAAGGATTAAGGAGGGGCCGGACTGTTACTGATTTAGACACTTATAACCCTTACATAAACCCCCCAAAAAAATGTAATTTAAATTTGTGAACTGACAGTGGTAGACTGAACTATGTTGACAGGCATTACAGCTAAAACCTACCAGCCGGTGAGGTTTCATCCTGTCACACACAGAACTCCCCCTTACCTAGACGGAAATACCCCCCCCTTTACTGGAAACTAGAAAGAAAATACTGATGGAATTAAATTTGATAGGCCTTGGATACCTGCCAGCCCCCGCCCTTACATTGAATACCAAGTTATTACATTGTCAAAAAAAATCCGCGCACAATTCTGTCTAGTTAAAGTGGGGCCTGATTAAAACGTTTTAAGGATGGTCAACATTTGGCAATGTATCACTCGTGCTCCACAAAAGCTATAAGTTGTTAACAGCACAGATCCGGGTGTCTATGGAGATATAATTAATTATAATAATGGTTTGAGGTCACCTGGTTTTGTTGAGGTTACCAGTTCCAGGGTGAGAGTTGGTTGGACTAGGTCATGTTGGTTGTTGTCCTCTACGACAGGCGAAGTCGAAAGCCCTTTATTATACGTTCAGGTGGAGATGGTCATCCTGAGGCAGCGTCCACGTCTTAGACCAGGGGCCCTGCGCATACACAAATAATTAGGACAGGTCCCAACACTTTTTCTCCCTCTATAAGGCGTCACGTACATTGGGTATAATCGTATATCACAATTTAAACTGGCCAACTCGTAACCCTTTTACTTATACTTGATTCGTTTTAGTAAAAAATTTTAAGACACCTCCAAAACCAACATAACATTCTTAAGCATGATTATGCTCATGTGGGCAAAGTTGGACACACTGTAACCTGTCTATGTCTGCACTTAGCACGTGTAATTACATTAAAAAAAACTACCACATCCGCCAAAATAGCAGAATTCTACACCATTACATTGATAACGACAATTATTGTCTCTTAATTACTTAACTTGGTTATTTGAATACTTTAGCTACATATATAGGACACGGACTGCTTTTGAAATCCTCGCCACGAGGTTGCAAAATTATTTACTATTTTTCACAGTTGGTGTATTAATTTTTTATTTACGAAACTCATAACATATATATATTAATGTAACTTACCGCAGTTTTGTGTGTGTTTATCTACTCATGATAGATGATAGAATTCCAAACAAAAGACTTCGCTCTGTCGAAGTGGTTACTTGATGTTACATTTGTGGCTGACCAAGCGAGACAGGAGAAAACGTATTAAAATGCGCATTACTCAATTGCTGCATCAAGGCGACCGATAGGGCGCGTGGCGTGTACCGCAGTGCCTTGTAAATTTCGCCGTTCCGCTTAACGTTAAACGCAGTAACCGCTAAACTGATAGTGCGTTATGAATTAGAATGTCTATAATAAAAAAAAATATACCGTAGTAGGTTTATTTTGCGTATTTAATCGCCGGCTCGTAAAACGACCGGCACACAGAGGCTCAGAAGGAAGATGAAAGAGGAGAAAGAAGACGTGTAGAATGTAAGTGTGTTGTCACTGCGCGCTGACCTGATCAGGGCCAACCCACAGCAAAAGAATAGAGAAGAAAGAAGACAGACAAGTTCGGGAGCTCCCTGAGTTCTGTTCTCCTGAGGCCCGACCATATGCTGGAATATTGACGCTACCTAAAAAGGGCTACCTGCCCGATAATTACACAGGGGTTAACCCCAAAAACCAAATAGCAAAATGGTCACGTAATTACCCCCTTACATCCAACAGGACCAGGGGAGAGGGGTGGGGTGGTTTCCATGACACAATAATTTCAGTTACAGCGATATATATACACCTATAGTCCAATACATGTGTGCTCCAAGGGAATTGCCGAAACATACAGTGTCAACCAGGACCACAACCTGCCTCGCTGACACGGTAGGCTTCACTCCACTAACTCCTATTTTATCACTTTTAGAAATTTTTTTTTTTTGATATTTCATGTTTTTCTGAGGGGAGGGTTAGGAAAATCGGGAAGATGGAAAGGGCAAGGATCATTGAAAGGTCAAGAACTGGGACTAAAGGTAAGGACATGGCTCCCTCCCGAAATAAGGACGAATGGAGAGAACCAAGGCTCGCGCAGGCAGGGGCGCATCCCTGAAGTAGACGAACACCACGGGGACTGTGGGGAACATCTACCCGCTACCATATCACTTTCTGGCACACCCCCAGAGCACACACCCTTAGAATGACTACAATGCCTACATACATGGAGACCCCCCATCTGACCTCCTTCCTTCTTCTATCAGCCGGTTTACCCCCTCCGACAGAGCTTCAATTTTGAAATATGGGTCACGATTTCTTTCGCATCGCTACCCGGTACGCCCAGCCTAGCAGTCACCAGTGACGCAAACCCCAGGATGCGATATGGGCCCGACCAGCGATAACACAACTTAGCGGACCGTTTATTAGCGGCTGAGCTGAGTGGGTGGTTCTGGCAATAGACCCAGTCCCCAATCTGGAAAGGGTTAGGAATTCGCCCCTGATTATATCGTCGACGGACCCGCTCGTGCTCTCGCAGCAAATTCTTCCGAGCCTCCTTCCACCTCTCTGCTGTTCCATTATCTGGCTCCCGTGGAAGATCTTCAATGTTCCACAAGTTAGTCAACGGGAGTGCGGGCGAGAATCCAAACATGATTTCGAAGGGAACGGCCTGATGACTATCATGTAGGGCCGTGTTAAAGGCTAGCTGTAACCACTTCAGATTCTGGTCCCAGGTAGTCTGTTGCTCAGCACGATAAGCAATGAGTGCGGACCTGAGATTCCTATTGAATCTCTCCCCATGGGACGGCTGTGGGTAATAAGGAGAAGTGGTTACATGTTTGATCCCACTGGCGAAACACATTCGCCGGAACTCACCCGAAATGAACTGGGGGCCATTGTCCGAGACAATGATGGTCGGAAGACCGAAATGCTGAAATATTTGATTTTGGAGCGCGCTTATGGTTAAACGAGCCGTTGCCTGCCGTAAGGGCAATAGCCAGGCAAACTTCGAAAAAGCATCCACACAAACAAGCAGGTAAGAATTACCTGACTTGCTACGCGGGAGTGGTCCCACGCAGTGGCGGCTCGTGGCTTCGGGGATTGGTGAAGCAGATTCGGTGGCAGTCCCCCCCCCCCCAAATCAATTATGTGAATATGTTTCTTCCTGTTTTGGAATCATGAATAACATATGGAGACAAAAGAAAAGTATGTTAATAACATTTACAAATAAAGTAGTTAAAAATAGTAAGTACTTACAGGCTTGCATTTTATTTCTTAAACACAAGGTCAATTCTCCTCTCTTTCAAATATGCAAACTTGTCGATAATGTCGTCATAAAATGGTTGTACATTAATTAATTCGTTTAACAGTTCCTTTTCTATGGAAATTTTTGATAAGTTAGTAAGTCTGTCCTCTGTCATTGTATTGCCCAGGTATGATTTCATTCTTTTTAAACAAGAAAAACTTCGTTCTACGGAAACGCTTTTGGATGGAATAGTTACTATTAAACAAAACAGTTTGTAAGCTTCTTTAAAGATGTTCCTGTTGACAGCTAAAAGTTCCATAAAATTTAGTGTTTCCATTTGTCCGTATTGCTTATCCTCATAAATAAGCTGTAATTCGTTTTTCAGTCTTTGGAAATCGGTAAACAGATTAGGGTAGCACACCTTTAAGTTACTTAATGCATCCGTGGGAAAGTTTTCAAAATATGTTACGAACTTTGAAGTATCCATTAATGTAACAAACTGAAGCTTTTCCATATCATTAAAACGTGTGGCTATTTGTACTGAAAGGTTATCTAAAATTTCATAATACAGAATTTTGTATTTCAAAAAGTTGATCTCGTGTGAGTGTAATTCTTTTCTGCCACTCATGGTATTCAGTTGGAACTGTTGTTTTCGAAGCAGCTAAATCTAAAATTTTCATAAATGCATCATCAGTTCTTTTGCTATTTATGAGTGTTTGCGTATTTTTAACTTGCGAGATACAGAAATTAATGTCAAATGACTTCTTTTGTAGCACATCGAAGAGAGCATCCGTGGCTCCAAAAATATCGTTAAAAACGACAACCAAAAGCGTAAATTCAAAATCATTAAATTTATTTAAGAAGCCATCACTGCCTAATTGATGTTTGATCATAATATGAATCGTTCACAATTTTAGTGAATACTTCTTTTAATGAATCCCATTCGTTATATATAGTAGGCTATTCACAATTTTGGAATTAGACTTCCATCGCGTAATAACGGAAGTAGGGATTCGTCTTCCAACGACTGTGTCTACTGCGTAAGTTCGCCTAGTAGAACTGTGGAAAAAAGAGGGTAAACCGTTAACAGTTGCAAAAAATATCCGACATTTCGAAATGCTGTTGCAGCTTTGTTGTAGCACAAGATTCAAACGATGCGCCATGCAGTGAACAAAAACCGCTTGTGGCACTACTTCTTTGATTTTTGCCTGAAGACCATTTAATTCCCCTGACCATCAAAACACTGGGGAATAAGTTTTGATTTATAGTCAAATTTTTCGAGGGACTATAACACAACGTGAAACAGTGTGTCGGCAGTCCGACTGGAACTAACATCATAAAATCCCAAAAATCTTTCCACCAGCTTTCCTCCGGGAATAACGTATCTAATTATGATGCTACATTGAGATTTGTGGACAATGTCTGTGGAATAATCCACTTGAATTGAATAAAATGTACTATCTTCTATTTCCTTTGCGAAGTGCTCATCAATATATTGTGAAATGCAGTTAATTATTTCATTCCGAATAGTCTTAGAATTGCCGGCAAAGACGGGTAAGAGTTTTTTATAGTGTTCTTGAATATTTACAGGGCTTATCGATACGAAGGTTTCTAGCAGTTCTTTAACATTTCCGCGATTAATAGATGATAACTCTTCGTGGTGACCGCGAAATGCTAATTCTTGTTTACCCAAGTAAAGAACTGCACGAATAGGAAGATGCATGAAATGTCTGTTAAGCCGAACGTTGTCATTGAAGTGTTTAATATACGACCTAGAATTTTCCTTCAAAGCATCCTCGATAGTACTTAAATTTTTTTTTAGTTTTGAAAAACTCAATGCACAACTCATGTGCTCAGAAGAACCTTCATGTTTGGAAAGGGCTCGAGTAACGTTACCAAAATCATCAAAGCCGTTCTTATTCCACGCACTTGATTTAACACTAATAATTAAGCAGGGCATACAAAAAAGTTTATTTAAATAATAACTGCCACACAACCACTCGAACGTTGAATACCAATGTTGTTTAAAGTTGCGATTGTACACCTTGTCCTTTATTTACTTTCAATATAGGCATAGGTTTTTAACAGCTTAAAAGTTCTTCTTATCATCATTATTCCATCTTGAAAATGGTGTTTCTAATAAAACACATACTGGGTCATATGAAGGAAACATTCTGTAAAAACTTCACACACGATCAAATACAACGAACAAAAAAAACGCACTGGATAAGTAAAGCACTGTATACGTACACAACTAAGAAACAGCACAGCGACACTGCATCACATGGGTGGGAAAACGCTGAGTACCGCTATACGTTGTCATGGCAACCGTCATAAACCAAGCATTTTTAGTGACGTATTAACTGATGCAGTATACAAGTTGCAGAAAGCTGCTTCTACGGTCTCAGCGCTTTCCGCCACCAGTAGGCTTACGATCGCAGCGATGTCCAGCTTCTGTAACCTATTTCCATCGCGTGTAAATGATATTTTAATTATTATACAGACGAAATTTAATTTAAAAAAATATTTTTAAACACAAAATTGACTAAAAATTGAAAATAATTTTGTGTAAAAAGAAACACACTGAACCAGTTATTTTAGGTGAAGCAGCGCTTCACCTGCGTCACCTGACGAGCCGCCACTGGTCCCACGTAGTCTATGAATAACTTTTCCATCGATCTGCTCGCCACGTCCGATGACAACAACCCTAACTTAGTGTTCTGGGCAGGCTTGCTCAAGCCACACAGATGACAACTCTTAACCCTGGTGGCGATGTCCCTATCCATGCCCTTCCAGATAAAGTGTCTCCTAATACTGGAAATGGTCTTCGAAATTCCCTTGTGGCCTCCTACTGAGGAATTGTGATAATAGCTGAAGACCATGGGCACTAACTTGCTAGGCAGCACGATCTTAGGGGCACGTCCCTTTCTCTCTCTACAACACAGGACGCCCTTGGACAAGAAGTATGGGGCCTGTACGTTACCCTCCTTTATTTTCTGGATGATCGGACCCAGCACTTCGTCGTTCAACTGATGGGGTAATACATCAGTGAAGGCTAACGGAAAGTCTAGCAGAACGGAACAGGGTTGCTCAGATTGGGCTTCACTGGGCTGGGAAAACATGCGTGACAAAGCATCGGCAACCACATTTTGAGTTCCCCTAATGTGTTGCACCTTGAACTTGAAGGATGAGATCTTGACCACCCATCTACCAATCTTACCCAGTTGCCGGAGATGAGCAAGAAGCCAAGAGAGAGCCTGATTATCGGTCTAGAGCATGAACTCAGCGTGTTCCAGAAAACGTCTGAACTTGTCTAGAGCGTACACAACAGCTAAACACTCTAGCTCATAGACTGATGATTTTCGTTCTTGCTGGGTCAACGTTCGGGAAATAAAAGCCACAGGCTGCCTAGCGTCATCAACGACTTGGGACAGAACCGCCCCGAGCGCAACCGAACTCGCGTCCGTCTGTAGGATGAAGGGTTTTGAAAAATCGGGCATCCGTAACACAGGTGGGGAGATAGTGGCTTCCTTTAGAGTTTCAAAAGCCTTTTGTTGACTATCGCTCCATGTAAATTTTGCGCCCTTTTTACGTAGTTTGTTCAAGGGTGCGGCAATTTCCGCAATATTCGGAATGAATCTACGTTAGAAATTGACCATTCCCACGAATCTCGCTATTCCCTTCGCGCCCCTGGGAGGGGGAAAGTCACGGATGCCCTGTGTCCTCTCGGGGTCAACAGTGACACCCTGATGTGAAACCAAATGCCCCAAGAAAGAAATACTTTTCTGGGCAAAACGAACCTTTTCAGGATTGACAGTGAGGCCAGAACTTCTTAAGCCACACATTACTTCGCGCAGATGGCACAGATGTTCCTCGAACGTCTTACTACAGAAAAGCAAGTCGTCCAAGTAATTAAAGACGAACTGAAATTTCACGTCGTGAAAAACGGTATCAAGGAGACGAGTGAGTGTCTGGGCTCCCACGGCCAAACCCATGGGAACCCTTGTATATTGGTACAAGTTCCATGGTACACAAAATGCCGTGTACGGCCTACTCTCATTTGCCAAGGGAATCTGGTGATAAGCCGCATTGAGACCGATCACGGTGAAATACCTGGCCCCACTGAACCAATCAAAGGCCGAATGTAAGTCTGGGAGGGGAACCGAATCCACCTCAATATTCGCGTTCAATTTCCGATAGTCTATGACCATGCGGTGTTTACCCCCAGGCTTAGGTACCAAAAACGCTGGACTGGCATAGCTGGAATGAGAAGGTTCAATCACCCCTTGTTCTAATAACTCTTGAACCTTCTCTCTCAGAACGGCCATCTTCGGAGGTGCGAATTTGTAAGGGTGTGACCTTACTATTTTGGAGTCTGTTAGGCGTATTTTGTACTCCAGCAGATGTGTGAGTCCCAAGGAAGGAGTTAACACTGATGGAAATTCCTCACACAATTGGTCTAAGGCCCTCTGCTGGGATGGAGTGAGATGATCTCGTGCAGAATCGGGACAAGCTACCTCTTGGATACCTCCCTTAGCTCCCTGGTACCCAAGGAACGGAATAAAAACTCCCCGATTAAACTTAAAATAACATTGGTGCCCTTGGATGTCCAGCACGAGACCGCTTTTAGCGATGAAATCTGCACCAATGATACAATCCACTCCCAGAGCAGGAGAAACCAGAATAGGCCACACCCAAGAAAAACCGTCAATCTTGAATTTGAAGGAAATCACTTGGGAGATGGGCAAGATTTCCCGAGATGCAGTCCAGCATACCACTGACGACAGATCCGACCTCTTTATTAAGCCCTGCTTCTCAAGGTCCGCGCATACACGAGATGAGATGATGGATCGGGCTGAACCGGAGTCAACTAACGCTCTGAGCTGACCCCCTTTTACCTCGAGCGACAGAAAGGGGCATACTGAAATTTGTTGCGGGATAGTAGACAGGACCTTGATGTTAGAAGAGTTGGGTCCTATCGATTGCCTGGAGGTAGCAGGAAACCGAAAAGATTCAGTGCGAGGGGAAGACATCCTCCGGCATATCTTCCCCAGTCTGCCTAGTTTTTTGGGGAGGGTCCCGACAATGGAGGTGCTGGACGCGCGCGCCCCCGGGGGCATGATCGAGCCACGTGACCCGTCCGATTACAATTGTAGCAAACTATGCTTCCCCATCGCTCGCGATCTCGAACTGACTGGGCCTGTCGGGGGCGAAAAGGTTCGTTCCGCCCTTCTACCCTGTGGGATATTGTTTGTTCCCCACTCCTGTCTCCCCTCGCCTCATCGCTCGTCTGAATGGCCTTGGACATCACACACAGCCTGTCCAAGTCCACAAACCGACGCGGGCGCTCCGCAAATACTAATCGTAATCTATCTTGGGAGGAGACGCCGTCAAGGATATTTTGTACTACCTCCTCCTCCGACAAGCCCAGACCCAGTATCCGCGCTACGTCCCTAATACTGTGCACGAATTGGGCAAGACTCTCTCCCCTAGACTGCACGCGATAGAAGTGTCGGTGACGCAGTTGTTGCATCAGCCTCCCGGGCACGAACGCCTCCAACACCTCCCGGTGGAACTCCGCAACTCCACCACTACGTCGCATTATACCAGCCACCCTCTCAGCCATGGGACCGCGACAATACGGATACACGAGCTCGAGGATAGTACGATCCGACATACCCGGAAAATCCGTCAATTGGAAGATGATTTTAAAGAACGGCAACAGCTTGTCCACATCCAGCCCGTCCACGACCGGCAACTGCTGGATGATCTGAGATAGTGGATTGGGCAGCTTGTGATATGAAGCCGCCACCATACCGGAGAAAACCGGGGCACTTACGGCAGGCTCGCGAGAGCACTCTAGAGCAGAGACCTCGGACCCAGGAGCTAACTCCGGCATGGGTGGTCCACTGCAGGGTGACCCGTGCAGGGTCGATGTGACCTGTTCAATCAAGCTCTTGATATCGTGAGCTTGCTCAAGAGTGCCCCACTGCTGGTCGAGATTCTGGAGACGCAGGTTTAAATGATTCAGGCGCTGCCGAATTCGCCGGACGCCCCTGGAGGAACCCGGGCCCTCCTCCAAATTGTCTACACATCGTGATAACTCCTGCAACTCCTCCCACTTCTCTACGCACCGCTCCAACTCCCGATCTTTATCCGCAATCTCGACCGCTGAGACCACGCCGCCCGCGGACATTGCCTCTCGCAGCTGCTTCCTCAACACGGTAACCGCCCCCTTCGGGTTTCTACCCCGGGCTTTTAATTCAAATTCTAGCTCGTCCCGAAAGAACAAGTCTGGATCCAAAACGCTCATCCTCGAGCTTCACGGTCGGTCCACGAAAACACAACACACGACGAAAAGACAATTGAACAAAAACAGAAAAACTCGAGTACTAACTCTTCCTTCAAGCAAACTGCGGGCCCCCTAGCGTTGCGCGGACGCGCCCACTAGCCTGAACTGGCTCTCGACAACACCATACAAGAAGAAACGCAACATTTACACTAACACACGACATACCCAACATCTATCACGACATATTTTTAACAAGAAACAAAATATTTACCGACCAACAACGAATTCCCATAAGTCATAACACTAACTTCGGCTCCCGTAACTCGGACGAGACCGACTGCAGATTGGGCCATACCGCATGCCTATAAACGCCCTCACTATCATTTATAAAGAACAACGCGAAATCATTTTCCCAACGCCTCGCCACAAAACTGCGGTAATTCAAGTTTCAAAAAAAAATTCCCCCCTAATATTTTACAACACGTGGCGACACCAAATTCACAAATAAACCCAATATACTCGACAACAATAGACATAACTCTTATGATAAAGCATACATGTTAATTAAAAAAAAATCTTCAAAGTTCCAAGTTGCCAGAACTATTCCCGAGTTTGCAAGCCCCATCACACCCAAAGGACCCAAGGTTTAACCCTAGATACAACCACGCTCTGCTACCAAATGTAACCCCTCTTTGGATTGTTTATGCCTTATAAAAAAAATTGCTTTTTGGGAAAGTAAAAATTTTTTTTTTTTTTTTTTTTTGAAGAGGGGCCACTAGTTATTTAAAACTAGGCATAAGCCTAGAGAAGCTAAAAGGCGCTAGGTCCAGGGTGACGGGACTTGCAATTAAACTCTCGGTTATAAACAAACATAACATTTATTGGGTCTTGTATTGTGTAACATATCGTGTATACTTGTATTCCTTGTTTTTTATAATTTCAAAATTTGTGTATAAATTTTCCCCGTGCATACCCCACAAAAAAGTGACACAAACATAAATCACAAATAATATGTATAGATATAAGTTAAAACAATTGTTTTCTTTTTTGTTGATTTTTGTTTTTGTTTTTATAATGCAAATATATTTCATGTAAATATCTTCCCCGTACATACCCCACAAAAAGTGACACAAACATAAACCACAAAGTATAAATATATATCTATAAAACAATTGTTTTCCTTTTATAATGTAATTATTTTTGGTGTAAATAATCTTCCCCGTACATACCCCACAAAAAGTGACACAAACATAAGCCACAAAGTATAAATATATATATATATATATAAAACAATTGTTTTCCTTTTATAATGTAATTATTTTTGGTGTAAATAATCTTCCCCGTACATACCCCACAAAAATGACATAACATAATTCACAAAGTATAAATATATATATCTATAAAATAATTGTTTTCTTTTTTTTATAATGTAATTATTTTTGGTGTAAATAAATCTTCCCCGTACATACCCCACAAAAAGTGACACAACATAAATCACAAAAAGTATAAATAGATATCTCCGTCACATCCACATTCTAAGTCTCGCTATATCGATACCCAACACGCTTATAAGTTAAAAAAAAAAAAACAGAGGCACTCGCCTATATACCCACCTTTTATTTTTATTGACATTTCTCTGCAGACATACGAAAGTATGAAAGTGTCACTAGTTCTCCCACGAATCTGGACTGCCCAAAATGCCAGATGTAACATTAAAGAAGTCTTAAATTTGGTAAGATAAGAAACCACGAGTCTGAAAATTTAACTGAGGATGATACATGGGAAAGACGGTGAGCCACCATCTTTCCTTCGGCCGGAACTGTAATTGTGAATTGGCTGAGATAATGATTTATAATTTTAATAATGATAAATAATTTAACAATAGCGTTTAAAAAAGTTTACAATAATAAAATGTCCTGATCAGTTATGTAATATGTTAAGAAAACTGGATTGGCCGGGAACCAACATGTTCCTCAGCCTGGAGCATGCCTGTGTCTGCATACAAGGCTGCCTATAAAGGATTAAGGAGGGGCCGGACTGTTACTGATTTAGACACTTATAACCCTTACATAAACCCCCCAAAAAAATGTAATTTAAATTTGTGAACTGACAGTGGTAGACTGAACTATGTTGACAGGCATTACAGCTAAAACCTACCAGCCGGTGAGGTTTCATCCTGTCACACACAGAACTCCCCCTTACCTAGACGGAAATACCCCCCCCTTTACTGGAAACTAGAAAGAAAATACTGATTGAATTAAATTTGATAGGCCTTGGATACCTGCCAGCCCCCGGGCTTACATTGAATACCAAGTTATTACATTGTCAAAAAAAATCCGCGCACAATTCTGTCTAGTTAAAGTGGGGCCTGATTAAAACGTTTTAAGGATGGTTAACATTTGGCAATGTATCACTCGTGCTCCACAAAAGCTATAAGTTGTTAACAGCACAGATCCGGGTGTCTATGGAGATATAATTAATTATAATAATGGTTTGAGGTCACCTGGTTTTGTTGAGGTTACCAGTTCCAGGGTGAGAGTTGGTTGGACTAGGTCATATTGGTTGTTGTCCTCTACGACAGGCGAAGTCGAAAGCCCTTTATTATACGTTCAGGTGGAGATGGTCATCCTGAGGCAGCGTCCACGTCTTAGACCAGGGGCCCTGCTCATACACAAATAATTAGGACAGGTCCCAACACTTTTTCTCCCTCTATAAGGCGTCACGTACATTGGGTATAATCGTATATCACAATTTAAACTGGCCAACTCGTAACCCTTTTACTTATACTTGATTCGTTTTAGTAAAAAATTTTAAGACACCTCCAAAACCAACATAATATTCTTAAGCATGATTATGCTCATGTGGGCAAAGTTGGACACACTGTAACCTGTCTATATCTGCACTTAGCACGTGTAATTACATTTAAAAAAACTATCACATCCGCCAAAATAGCAGAATTCTACACCATTACATTGATAACGACAATTATTGTCTCTTAATTACTTAACTTGGTTATTTGAATACTTTAGCTACATATATAGGACACGGACTGCTTTTGAAATCCTCGCCACGAAGTTGCAAAATTATTTACTATCTTTCACACTTGGTGTATTAATTTTTTATTTACGAAACTCATAACATATATATATTAATGTAACTTACCGCAGTTTTGTGTGTGTTTATCTACTCATGATAGATGATAGAATTCCAAACAAAAGACTTCGCTCTGTCGAAGTGGTTACTTGATGTTACATTTGTGGCTGACCAAGCGAGACAGGAGAAAACGTATTAAAATGCGCATTACTCAATTGCTGCATCAAGGCGACCGATAGGGCGCGTGGCGTGTACCGCAGTGCCTTGTAAATTTCGCCGTTCCGCTTAACGTTAAACGCAGTAACCGCTAAACTGATAGTGCGTTATGAATTAGAATGTCTATAATAAAAAAAAATATACCGTAGTAGGTTTATTTTGCGTATTTAATCGCCGGCTCGTAAAACGACCGGCACAGATGGAATTTTAAAGATAACCTGTAATAACCTTATAGTGTCTACCTCAGCACTGGAGTGAATTGGCGGACAGCTGGTAAACATTTTTTGACACGGATGATGGCCTCTGATGATGGGGCCGAAGTGTCCACCACACACGATAACAGAGGACCACGGCCTAACAGCTCGGCTATTATTAATAATAATAACAATAATAATAATAATAATATTAATAATAATAATAATAATAATAATAATAATTTTAGCCATGTTGATGCTGGCCGTGAAAGCTTAAAACTAACCTGTACTCCATTTAGAAATACAGATTAAGATTTTCATAGTACACCCTACTTATGGGACTAACGTTTATAATATGGGTTTGTTATACTATCAGTGTTTCGAAGAAATGAGGTAAGAAGTTTTCGGGATAAAATCAACAAGATTGTAGAAGTTCGGAATTTAGTTTAAGTTAATATACAATTGTTTCATGTGTTTAACCATTGAACTATACTAATTATAAAGGTAAAGTATTAAGGTTACTCTTAGATTCATTTCAGGAAAGTAGTAATTTCCAGGGGCCTAAGAGGGTGGGTGCGATTACATGCTTTTCAATGAAGAGAAAAGCAGTAGCCTCTCCACTCCAACTCTACTGTCACCTACAAGGCGGTAGGCCCTGTTACGCCGAGCAACCCATTTAAAGGTTGTGGTAACCAATCTCTTCGGCGAAATGGGTCGGCAAGCAGAATAGAGAAAGGGGTCCTGCCAGGGCAGTCCGGGGGTAACCTGGATCCTGTCCTGGCAGGATGGTGTACACCGGCAGCAGGATGTGCATCTATTGTGGAGGCGGAGGAACCTCTAGTAGGTCAACGGGTGCACACATGGGCTGAGTTAGTTAGCCTATTGCGACCGGGCAGAGAGCACTCGTCAGTCGAGGTGAAGGCATCTCTCTAGGGGAATAACAGCCCGAAATCAAAGTCCTTGGTTGGGGACAAGGCTAACAACCCTATCCTTTAAATCAAAATTTGTTACGGATACAGAAAGATTGCCTCAGAATAGGACTGGAAATAAGGACTGACCCGGCAAGAAACAGGAATGAGCAAGGTGGACTAAGGAAAACACTGGTGAAGAAGCAGATTATGATCAAATTATATTAGATGAAAACGAAGGAAACTATGAAGAATGAAATTATAAAACTAGAAGCCCAAGCATGGAAGAAGTAAAACAAGTAATTATGAAGCTGAAAAACAATAAGGTGACTGGTGATGACAGTATAAAAGCAGAGATGCTGAAACTTGGAGGCAACATCATAGTTCGGTGTTTGCATGAATTTGTAACACCCATTTGGAAGGAGAAGAAAATGCCAGTTGAGTGGCACATGGATGTCATACACCCAGTATTCAAGAAAAGAGATAAGACCTTGTGTGAAAACTATAGACCAATAACTCTCGTCAATTTAGCCTATAAAGTATTCAACAGTGTATTGACCGTAAGGCTGTACAGTCGGAGACTATCAGTGTGGCTTCAGGAGATATCGTTCCACCACAGATCAAATATTTATGATGCGACAAATATTTGAGAAATTTTATGAACATAATGTCGAACTGCACAACCTGTTTGTAGATTACAATCACGCATTTGATTCCTTAGACAGAAAGAGATATGTCGCATCTTGCAAGGCTTCCGAATACCCAACAAATTAGTACACCTGCTTCACATAACTCTGAAAGATACAAGTAATACAGTAAAACAAGGTAGAATTGGTGGGTAGGTAATGCACAAAGAATAACAGAGGATAGGGCAGTGAAAAAAGTATTCATTGGAGGACCAAGAGGATGAAGAGCAAGAGGGAGGCCAAGAAGAAGATGGGTGGACGATGTAGATGAAGACTTGAGAAGACTGGGGGTAAGAGAGTGGCGAAGAGTCGCACAGGATAGAGAGCAGTGGGGGCATGTCGTTCTGGAGGCCAGGGCTCTTCATGATCTGTAGCGCCGTGGAGTAGTAGTAGTAGTAGTAGCAATTTCCAGAAGTCGGTTTTCAGGAAGAACATTCAGCAATCACGATGTAGTTAAGTATGCTGAATTGTGGTGTCTATGGGCCCTGAATGTGGTGTTTGTGGTATATCAGATAGCCCTGAATACAGTAGACGTCAATGAGTTGTGAAATGTTTTATCCTGCAATTAGAAAACCAAAGCACATAATCAGCATTTGGTAGTCAAGAACGTACTTATCAATTCGAGAATTGGTAGCTGGCGCTTTTCTTTCTCTTCTTCATGTATTTATTTTTGTTCTACTGCATGTTTATGTAGTACTGTTTGTTCAGTATTACCTAGTATTATTTGATAACATTAAAAAATACAGTATGATAAAGTAATACTAAGGATGCGTTATTAGAACATTATTTACAAAGTGTTTTTTATATTTTAACTTTAGTGTGGCTTCAAGGGGGTCACCGCCATTTCGTTGTTTTAAAAAGTAATTCATCGATGGCAAACGTCCATTTACCAGTTTTAATTCAAACAATTCATCATTCTTAATGTTTATAAAGATCTTGTATTACCCGGTCGATACTTTGGGGTCTGGGTGTTCTAATGCGGCCTTTTTCTTTTCCTTATAGTCACTATGAATGGGAAGTGTTTATAGAGATATCTAATGCAACCCTGTCTCCGTTTTTGATTGTTTGGGTTTTTACCGGTTTTTAAACTAACACTGTGTTATTCTATACATGTATTTTTACTGAATATTACTTTAGCTAACTAAATGACTAACTATTACTTTATTTCCTAATGCATTTTACTACCGATCTTTACTGAGCTAGCTAGCAAGTGTGGGTTCTTCCAGTTCAGTTTTACGTTCATTTTCTTCGGTACCTTTCTATGTATCAGTATCTCAAAATTTAAACAGTGGTTTAGAGATACCAAATCTTTCAAACAAATCTGTTATTAATATGGACAGTGTCCCGTATAATTTAGGAAAACGAATCAGTAGAAAGACGTCTTGGAGAAAAGAAAAAAATTATGGAAGGGCTTCAGGAAAAGGGACAGATTTTATAGAGGCCAGCGTGAACAGTGAATTTTGACGTGGCGAAAATAAAAAGGCAGTAGCGGAAGGGTCGAAGAGGAGAGAAGTCGAAGATATTGAGAAGACAGTGTGGTCATCGGACAACCTACGATATAATATTGAGCCAGTCACAATAAGACTAGTGTCGTCTACTTCGAGGAGAATGCGGTGATAGTTACAACCAAAGGCACGATTCGATGTCTGATATTGAAAAGTATTTATTTTCTACGGACTGCATAGGAAAGCAATGGGAAAACTATAATAGGCTAACAAAGTGAGAAGAAAACATTTAAACGAGTACACAACAAAATAAACAAATGTACTGTACATTCATATCATGAGGCGTAAGGGACGACGACAGCCTTTTGTAGAGTAAAGTATAGTCCAATAAAGTACTGTGTTATAGAGAAATGGATAAGATTAGCTCTGAGAGACCTGGTTTGATGTGATATGACATACTCACTGTCACATGACAAGCTCTGAATGGTGGACATAAAACAAATGAATGGAAATCAGTTAAGAGAGTTTTCTTAAATGAAGTCGTCAAACTGTGAAATTGGACAACTTTCTGTAAGCGGATGATATACTACTTACAGCAGACATCTAATTCATGTTAGGTGTCTAGCGACTAATAGGCATATGGACTGAAGAGACTGTAATACAGACGATGGATATTAATAGCGAAAAACTGAAGGCAATAATAATAAACGAGCAAGAAACCGAAGATATGTAATCCGTTTCTTATGGGAAGTAAAATAAGGAAACGCGTGACTATACGCTACGTTTTATATAGATTTGTTTTTGAGAAAAGAAAAATCAATCCAAGGCCAAAACGCTGTAACAGTTTGGTGAATTGCTCTAAAAAATGAGCTTTTGAATGACAGGAGAAATGGAATATATTTGCAGAATCATAGCAGATAAGACAAAATTGGCTCATAAAAGGAATGAGCTCATTAGGACTGCTTACTGATTACTGAGGAATCAAGAATACACAAATTACAAAACTGGCAAGTGGAGATGATATGGACTTATCAGCAAGATGGACCATAACAGCTTGCTCAGGATCTTGCTTAAAATGGAATGCGAATGAAAACGTATGACAGATAGGCCAAGGAAACTAATGGAACAAAGAAGAGAATAGATTTGCGAAAAACGAAAGGAAACAATGAATAATTAACGGAAATATTAGGAGCAGTGAAAGGCGGGCGAAATATATAAGATAGTAGAATTAGTCGATAGTTCAACATTCCATAGAGAATCAGGAAATGAGAAGAAGAAGAAGAAGAAGAAGAAGAAGAAGAAGAAGAAGAAGAAGAAGAAGAAGAAGAAGAAGAAGAAGAAGAAGAATTTCATCGGCAAATGCCTAATTAATTTACTTTTGAGGACTGGAGAAAGAGTTTTTTAGATTACGACAAAAATTAAATTTAAATGTTGTTATAGCCTTCTGCACATCTGTTGTTATAGCCAATGGTGTGACTGTGTCCAAGAAAAGTCTGTTCCGAGTGTTGGAGAATACACGACATAATTAAATAAATAAGACTAACGTTGGTGAAGGGGCCATGCATAGATGTCGTGAAAGGTGAGTTCAAATCGAAATACCTTGCAAGCAGTATATCAAGCCTATATATACGCTTATATACTGTTCAGGGCTTACAGATATAAGAAAAGCAGAAAACAAGAAAAAAGTCAAAAAATACTAAGGAATATAAAATAGGAAGAGTAAGGAAATAAGAGAACGTATTAGACTGCGATACCGGACTGATCTTGCATACGAGAAATACGAATAGATGAGATGGCTCCGCTGTGGGTTGCACATAGTACCGCTGAAATGAGAAATACGGGTATCATAATACTGTGTGATTCAGGAACAAAAGTAACGGCCGAATAAAAATGTCAAAGTGTATCGAAATCAGATATGTAGTGTATAAAAAATCCATGTCCTAATTAATAACAAAATTATTTTTAATATGCACACTCAGAACAAAACTAAATATATCAGAATGCTTTTGGTAAAAACGCTGAGAAAGATAATCAAAATACAAATTGTACATAGTTGTTAATATTTTAAAAATAAAGAATTAATTTGCTTAAATTAACTTTTATTTAAACAACGCAAAAGAAAGCGAATACCGTTCAGGAATCTGTGAATTTCTGAAAACGGAAAATTATTTTGTTTATGTATCCGTGGTTACGATATTTTGTTTATATGGAACGATATCAGTTGTTAATATTTTATTAACATTTTTTAAGTTTTCTGTCGAATAAATTTATAACATCAATACAAAAAATTACCCCCTCCCCTTTCAAGTACCCTTTTCATTTATAGATATTTCATCTACCTTTCTACAGTTGATTATTATGACCTTCTTTTCAGGATACTTTATTTATCAAAATTAAGTACTTTACTGTTGTTTAAACGTAAAACGTTTCAGGTAAACTACCCCTTGTCCATAACCGATCTTCACCAAAATCAACAGATCTTGAGTCCTCTACAACTCGGGCATATATGCAAAACATTATTTGAGATTTTGTTTGATTTTGCGGCAGTTATCGTTCGCCATAGAAAAAATTCCACACACACACACACGCACACACACACACACACACACACACACACACACACACATTTCGGAAAATGACTTCTTAATGTTTTGAGGGTAGTACATTCAGAATCTGCCCTTATCACGAACACGATTTTTTTCGCGATCACCATACTTCCGTTTCCTTACGGAACATGGAAGTAAAAAAGAGTTGTAAAAACGTAGAATATTGGAGCGAATGAGACGTCTTCACACGTGGTAGTTATTACGCAGTTAGAAGTAGAACATTTTAAAAAGTATTTTACAAAGAAACAGGAAGTTGTAAGACGCCAACCAAATATCGTCTTGCGCAATAGAAACAAAAATTAAAGAATAACTGCACAGTAAAAGTATCCGTACGTATTTACTGACAACAGCCAGCAGTTTAAGTTCTATTATTTCCCGTAGGACATAGAGTGAGTGAACAGGTAGAAATAACTTCCTCTGCTTGTACAAGGAGCGACGCTCAAGCTTTTTAGCAGACGTTCAGCTTTGTCTATTAAATCTTTAATTAAAATTGAAAATAACACTTGCAAGGTAACAGGTTTGAAGCTGACTGCACTTGCAGAAATAAATTTTGATTGGGTAAATTAATACATTTATTGGACATTACTTTTTTAAATAAAACATATAGTTATATCTAAAAATTATGAGTTTGAAAATATAGCCTACACACTTTGAAGTATTTGACAGTATACAAATAAAATAATATTTGACAGTATAGAATGACAGTATAAAATAATATTATACTCCATCAAATTAAAAAGAGAGTCTTTACTTGTTTTATATTTTATAAAGAGTTTTATAATTTCACTTTCCTGGATTTGTTGGATTAAGTTGGTTCAGTCCGGACGATCTCGTTTGCCTGTTCCTACGCTTTCACACCGGTCGTTGTCCTCCTAAGGTGGAATGTCGATCTCAGGGTTTCCTCGTGGGCGTTGGTCCGTCCAAGTGACTCCTGACTCAGTCCTCGTTGACAGCCATCAGTCGTTGAAGGTCTCTAATACCATGTCTGACTTCGTGGAACTAAATTCAGCCGCTCCCTTGATGACACACTCCGACTTCCCAAGGACTGACTGGAACTCGAACTTCAAACTTCTAAACTGGAACTGGAACAGCAAACTTCCGAGTGAATATGAGGGACAGAGAGAAACTGCCATATAAGGGACTACCATTTGTTCACAATAACTCCTAGTAATCTATATTATTCACCGCTATTCTTCGTCACTATAAATTTGTATAAATTATTATTATTAATTTTAGGTTGTAAAATCAGATAAAGAAATTGATGTATAGCTAGGTATAGGTAGTTAGATCTATAGATGACAGAAAGGCAGATAAATATATGCATAAATAGTCAGGTAGATGTAGACAGATAGACAAATAGACGGATGCGGTTAGACAGAAGGAAACAGACACATCATAGTTAGGTAGATGGGTAGATATTGGCACGTAGATACACGACAGATAGGTAGAAAATTAAAAAAAAAAATTAATTCGTGTGTAATGCGCATCCGAATCTGTAATGAAAAACAGTTAAAAATTTTATTGTAACGTAGAAAAATGTATTGTTTAACTATTAAATGTTGTGTGCAAGAAAGTGTTTTATTCAAAATAACAGAAAAAATTTACTTACCATGCTTATTTTTTGTAAAAACAACACAGAATTTTTAAACTCATATAAATTAAAAACAACTTAAAACTTACACAAGTCATAGTGTTTGTTTAGTTTGATATTGTTTTAGTTTTCACATAACACTATCATAAAACACTTGCACTCATTAAGTTTCTTCATCTGTTTCTGAAGAAGGCAGTGTTGCATTACTCTCCTATTCTGATGCTTCTGATGCACTGTCATCCCAAAGCGCACAATCTTCGGTACCATCCAGCTTGTTCGAAATACGAAATTTCTCAAAACTTTTCATGATTGTTTCACATTTTACTGCTTTCCAGGCTTTTACGATCCATTCTAATACGAGTGAAACTGGAGGTCTTTTCAATTTTCCAGATGGTGTGTATGCATGGTCACCATCGCACATCCGTTATGTATAAAGTTTTCTACAATCGTTTTTTTAAAAAGTTTATTAACAGATACATCTAAAGGCTGAATTACAGCTGTTATGCCACCAGGAAACATCTACATGGTCGGAGTCTTTGTTATGACTTACCTGTTAACATCAAGTAGCTTGCATTGTTAACTTACAAGGCCCAGTTGAAATGCTTGCTGAAATGAACAGCATTGGACAACAGCCAAACAGCCCGGAAGGAAATAGTTTTAATAACACTGTCAAAACTGTTTTTGTGTCTTGAAGTCTTGCTTTTACTTGGTCCGTCAAATGCGCTTTAAAGCTCTCCAAAATTAACAAATTCTTCTTTGAGAGAGCACCAGGCCTTCGGTTCCAAACTGTATCAATCCAGTCTAAAACAAGCTTTTCTTCCACCCTTTCTCCTGGACGCAAACGATTACACCCTTTGGGCAAAATTTTTCTCTTTTGAACCACATATGGAGGTAACTTGTGTCCGTCGGCTGTAATCGGTAGCATAACTGTCCACCTTTGTTTGTCGTGTCCTGTTGATCTGACTGGCACAGATCTCGCATCTTTTTCATCAATATCGTAGCTATTGGCATATCCCAAAGACTGCTCTGCATTCCCAATTTGACACAAATCAAAATTGTTCGTATGCCTCGTTTGTACAATAAATCGATGAAACTCGATAATTTTATTTTCGTACTCTTGAGGTAAACGTTGAGCGAGAGTAGTTCTTCGAATTGAAATACCGTGTCTGCGAAGAAACTGTACACACCAACAAAGACTGGCTATTGTCTATTACTAGACGTTGAGCGATTTTTCTAGCTTCAGTCTGTACCATTTCAGTAGAAACGTTGAAAGCACTACTCCTTTTTTCTTTTATAAACTCGACTAAATGCTTTTCTACGTCTAGAAACTTAGCTTTTTTACCACGGAAAGATCGCCGATCACGAGTAGCAACACTTAATTTTCCTTCTTGTTTTTTCCACTTCCAAAGACTAGATCCCGCTACATCAAATTTACGCGATTCGGCGCTATTACCATTTTCTTTTGCAAGTTTTATTACGGATGATTTAAACTGAACCGTATAGGATGAACGAGATGTTCTTCCACTCATTATATATTCATAATCTGTCTCTTCACACTGAATACCGGTAGAAAATACTGTGGAAACAACAGATTAACGACGACAAACAAGTACAGTACAGTAACAGAATGCTGCAACAGAGTACCGTTTTAAGTCTACGATGTGAACATTTGTGAACTGGTGGAGAAGGGATGAAAACTGATAACCAAATTAGCGGTAAATTACACTTTACTATTACAAGATTCGAGCTTGCCAGTTTTAAGCGACGTTGAAAAGAAGTTTTATTGAATTTACCAGTGGCGTGAAAGTTAAAGTAAGTGAAACACTAACACAGTAATGATCTTGATGGTTCAACAACTGGATTTCTTGAGCGCAGACATTATTATTATTATAAGAGTGAAGTGCGTTCTCAATTTCAACTTGATCGTTTAGCATTTGTCTGTCTGTCTACCTATCTACAGATAGATATATGTCTGTCTGTCTACCTATGTCTCTATTTGGGGTATGTAACAATTTTCATAAAACTTGCAATGCGTGACCGTACTTTCACTCTACAGAAGTCTATTGTTTTTGAGATTGATTGCCCTAAAAATGAGAGGGGATCAAAATTGTGAAAAATCGTAAAAGCCCATTTGGGGTATCAAATTAAAGGAAAATTTAAGCATAGGTTGAAGATAATGTTTATTTTTAAAAATTAAAAATTGTTTGGATGTCAGTGCCTAAAAAATGGGTGAAAAGTTTGTTAAAATCGCAAAAATTCTTGTTATTTGCCAATTCTTGCAAATAAAAACAATTTTAACTAGAATCTAAATGTGGTGGTAAGTTTTGGAATTTTAAAATTTTGAGAACACAGGTCTCAAAAAGAGAGCAAAAGTTTGAAAAAAAATCCAGCAGGGTGTCAGACTAATAGGAATTGTAGCCAAAATCCAAAGTTTTAGTGTTTATTATATGATTGTGTGCTCTACAACTGTTATATTACTAAAGAAGCAATAGCGTAATCGGGGTTTTTGTAATTTTTCTCATAATTCAAACATTATTTAATATCAAAATTTGTGTAATAGTCAATGTACAAAAACCTACTTCTTCCGAAATAGCGAGCGAGTTCTGCAGCTCATGGAATAGCCTAGTGTAGAGAGATGTGCACAGCAATTAGAGCGAGATGGAAAACTTAATGTTGAATTAATGGCAAAGAGAGGTCGAGTTGGCCTTTAATTGAGTGTTAACACCCCTATGCGTCTCAAGTTTTATTTAATATTTAAATAATATAAATTATATCATATTTATAATTTCATATTTGTAGTAATTTTAGTGTCTACCAACAATGTCAACAATGTCAGTTTCTATAAGTTTAGTTAAATATCTTTTAGTAAAACTTTTCTTTCTGTTCGTTTGACGAGAAAGGTGAAATAATAAAAAATGGAAGGCCGATCCCAGACCTTTCAAACATCCAATATTCTGGAAACTTGACAAGGCATACTATGTACAGTAAATGTGAGTGGTTAGCTGGTAGTGACGAATTAAATTCACTACTTTGCCGGTATTTGTTGCTGTTTGTAAGGGATAGAAAAAGTAACTGGTTCAAAACAGGAGCCAGACCTTTAGGAAATTTACTTAAATTCATTATTAAGTTACTTAAAGATAAATTAGGATTCAATTACTTAAGTTGCGATCGACACGCCCAGGCTATCTGCCAGTTTCTGACTGAGTTTGAATGCAGTGACAAACTAATTGCGTAAGCGTACGATGGTGAAGCAACAATGGCAGGAAATTAGTTCCAAGCGAAGAATAAAAGTGTCACACTCTCCCTTCAACTAAAAATAAAAATGTTTCACCACAAATGGAAGAGAAATTAGTATTACTTATGTTATGACTTTACACTTATTAAACTTTTATTCTGTTATATTCTATAATATAATTGAAGGGCATATTCTTCAACTCAGAGTCTGTGGTAAATTTTAAATGATTAAAAACTAGGCGAAAAAATTTATTAAAAAATATATTGTGATCGCTAAAAGGAAATCACAAGTTATTTGATTGTTAAGTAGAAAACTCCACAAATATGGGGGACTGGGGTTGACTCCCTGGGGGTAAAGGAAAGGAGCCTGTACCGCTATCCCCGGTGACTCCGACTTCTGCCATCCCCACCTGACACAATCCGCCTAATTGCGATACGTGGGTGAACCGGTATTCCCGCTGGATTGGGGCCGATTAACAGGTGAGTGTTTGGTCAACGGAAGCCAGGGTCGCCTCGTACCTGCACTATAAACCACCCCTGTTCCAATGGTCCTAGCCAACGTCAAGTGAAGTGAGCCCTAATAGCATAGCCTTCACACGACGTGCACCTGTTGTGGTGGGAGAGGGCCGCCCGGGTAAGTCGTCGCCTGGGGCTACGCTCTGGGAAATATAGTTACAGGAAATATCTTGAACTTATTGCATCACTAATTTGTCCAGATAAAAAAATGAATATTGTAATGTCATATCATTTTGATCTTTAAGTTAATTATATTTAATTATTGATTTATATAAGTTTGATGTTGTTGTTTAATAATATTTGATTTATTTAAAAGCACTTGAATTAACCTTGGGCGCCAATTTGTAATGTAAACATTGATGAGGTGTTACACTGTTTAACTGGTTATATAATAATGATGAACCTCTCTATTGTAGTAGTACTGTAGTAACTGCCGTTGACCTACCTGGTTTAACTCTTCTGTTAATTATTTAAAGTGAATAGCTGAAGTTACTAGTCATTTGAACTCACTGACCTTTGAATTTCGTGCAAATAATTTACCAAAAGAACTGCCGCCAACATAACCTGTGACGGTCGACTAATACGAGTTTTCAAGTAAGGCAAGACGGTCGCTAATATTAATAATGATAGATCATACACCAGTATTTTCCTTTAACATGTTTTATTTTTAATTTTAATATCCATATTATCTTCCTTCTGACTTCAATAAACATAACAATTCTCATGATAGAAACTGATTGACCCGGCTAAAGACAATCCCTGGTTTGAAAGTTGGTAACGTTAGATTCGCTAATGAATGTAAACAGTAGCATTCATTATTATACAATTATTAACTTATTGGGTTCTTTTGACCATGATATAGAAATAAAAATGTCTTATATGAAGAACAAAATTTTACAAAAGAGTAATAACAATAGAATTATTTGAAATAATTACTTAAATCTACGGTTGTGAACAAAACAAATGTCGGATTATATCCCTGTGTTAACGTAAACAAGTTTGGTTAGATTGTCATTGCAAATTTTATAATATTTAAAAAAATAATTAAAGTATTTTTTATAATCATTAAAATGATTAGTGAAAGTGGTTAAATAGTGTTACAGTGGTTGAATAATTTCTAAGTGTCTCTAATAATGGAAAGGGAATATAAAATTCTTAAGTCCGATATAGTGTATTATTGTTTAATTAACACCATACTTGCTTGTTTGTACCCTCCTTTATTTATTGCACTTTTATTTTAATTCACTATATTGATTAATTGATATTTAATATCCACTGCACAACACTGAGACAATATTCCGTAAAGGTTATCCGCTCATTGGTTATGATGCCTATTGTTGACATGTGGCATAACCTAAATTACATTTTTGAGGTTAACATATATGATCAGCTGTACTAGGTTAAAACTGAAAATTCGGTCACAGGAGGAGCGTGGTGTCCTCGTTAAGTACTCATTGTAGACTGTCCCTCGCCATGATCAAAATCTCGCGTCGACTGACAGGTGATGATCGCTGATTGGTGCATCTTGGCTAATTTTCGTAATTAATCGGTAACTCTCGTGAAAACAGACGCTTTGAAGCGTTGTTTTCCGGCGTTCATTGCTAAAATAATGGGGTTCACAAAAGTATTTATCGATGCTTAGAATTGATTAATAATTTTATAATTGATATTATTCCCTTAGGTTAGGTTCAGTTAACAATTCATTAATGCCATTAATCTGCATTCTTTGAGATGAACATTTTGATGCCCCATACGATATGTTTTTGTTATTAATAACAAACTACAAATCTTAACATTTGCATTATTTAAGATTTTCATATAAAAATGTTAATTTTCCTTACTTATCTAATTATTTATGATTAAACAATGATATTTACTTACTAACAATTGAATGTAACATTATTTACAATACTTAATAATGTCCCACTTTATAAAAGTCATGTTTGGCTAGTTAGGCCTAACCCAACCTGGGTTCCTGACTTCTTAATTCTCTTTCTTAATATTAGTAATACTTAATTTCATTGTGATCTAACTGATCACAATTGTTCCTTATAACTCCCTACAACTTGTATAACAATATAAATGACACTAATTAATACTTGTTTCTTACGCTTAACATAAATAATTTGTCCTAGTCTCTGGCCTATAAGAGTTTGACCATTATTCTTTTCTTATTTTAACAATTCTTATTTTTACTACCAGACAACTATATGACATTGTTCTTGATCCTTGTCTTTCACTTCGGTTACACTAATAATTACAATTATTAGCCGTAATAGTTTACTAATAATATAAATCAGTTATCCATGTATACTGGTCCATGGTACTGCACATATTATTTTCTTTTTTATGTTTAAAATAAGTCCTTTTGCTATCAGACAATTACTTTACATTGTTCTTGATACCCTTATTCCACTTTTACCACAATAATAATTACCCATCGTGACCATTATTTATTATACATAACATAAACAATTATTCTAGTCTCATTGGCCTATGATAGTGACTCTTAATTTCACTCTTATTTTGACAATACAAGTTTCATTTTATTATTTAATTGTTCTAAAATGTTCTTCACAAATTTCTGAAACTTTTATAACATAGTTTTCACTTACTATTGTTTTTCTTACTTATTCTAGAAGTTATTAGCTTCAGAATCTGTATTCTGAAGGTTTAGTATATGTATTTTATTTCCTTATTTATTTTGGTTTACTGGTTTAAAATCTTATTATTGTTCATGCACACAGGTATAGTATTCTAGTTCTTATTAATTTCATTACATTGTTCTTATCTACTTTTATTATCTCAGACCATATTTATGGTACACAATTTAGTTAATGAGTTAGTATTCTGTTCTTCATGTATCATGGTCATGAAATGGTTTAAGTTGGGATCTAGTTTATGTAAGGGGATAACATAACGTTACAATATGAACAATAGTTTTCTGTATGTAAAAATATAGTTTTTTAAAACGAAAGAATATGCGTAAAAAGATGAGCTGACAATGACTTATTAATTTGACTGTCTTAGTAATAATGTTGATTTTTGTAATAATTATGTGCAGAATTTAATAAAATGTTTCTCGAAACGCTGTAGAACGTTCTGAGACTTCCTTCGACCCCCACTCTCCATTCTTGTCAGTCCAAACAGTTATTTTTCTCTGAGATTCCTGGAACTCATGATGACCATGTCGAGAAAGACATGGTCTAGGTCTTTCTCTCTATTTGCCTTCCGGCACCCGTTTGTTTATTAAAATGTGTTTGACTATGCAGCGTTACAGACACATTAAAAACAATTTTTTAAGTTTCTTGAGAATACCTTGAATGCTTATCTTGAATTTTATTGATAAAAAAAGGTTAGCTGAGCTATAAACGCACACTCTGGGATTTAGGAAAAGGAAATTGTAGAGTTACGTATGATTTTCCGTACGTTTTTCGTCAGCTACATCTGCCAATGGATTAGAGACGTTCTGATGTGTTTATCTAATCTATAAAATAGAGAAAAATGAGGGTACATAGTACTTGCGAAGAGAAACAAACCATGACACAAACTGCAAAACAAACTGGAGAAACCAACTCTGTGCACTGATAATTTTGAAAATACAACTCAGAATGTTTTGTGACATCGTGTTATGTTCACAAAATGATCCACAGTTGAATGACTGTCGTGCCCAATTTAGTGGTGACAGGTTTTGGATCTTGTGGAAAGTCTGAAAAGTATGGTTTCAATGTCTGAGTTTATTTTTAACTGAATCCACAAATTATATCCACAAGTTCCAATTCTATCATGTTAGAAATAATTAAAGACACGCGAGAGTGCACACGGTAATTCTTTGAAAGGTTGTGTATCACAAATTTATTCGGACACGGTTTTTTGAGGCCGTCTCTATATCTCCATTTCATACGAATATGCTTCCTCTTTTTATAATTCCACATTTTGTAACCTTACTTCTTTTTTCTTTCCTTCACTTCATCCTATCTTATCTCTTTATAATTCTGTTTCCTGCTTATACAATAGGAATATCGGAACGAAATCAAATTACACAAATGACGTCTAAAGGTCTGACATGTTATTGCAACATGTATCGCAAAACATGGCGGGATAAGACTAGATACATGAAGTCAATATTATAACGTCATTATTTTCAGACTACTATTTTAGTCTTTTTTCGCTATTACACATTTTAGCGTTGTTTACATTATTTTTTTTTAAATTGTACCGGCGTGGTCCTGAGTTGAACCTCACTTGTTACTCTTTCCGACATTTAAGCACAAGGAAGGGAACTTCTTGATCCGATCGAGAACATAAACAGTCGCACTGTCTCCGTAGTGAACATCTTGGTACCCACTAACGCTTCTGAAGTAGAGATGTTTTGTGAGTACTTGTAATAATCGCAGTTTCCGTTCCAATTATTTGGCATTCACAGATGTCCACATAAGGCACTTTCTATCGGTAGTTGTATCAGTTTATAGCATTACGTTAATGGTCTACCAAAACACGAATTCGTACTGAAGATCATCTCATGATCTTTGAGTTTCCGAAATATTTTGGAGTTTTGTTTTATGTTACGAGTAACTATAAATTCTTCCTCCTGCGTCTTACCCGTGGGAGGGTTTTTACCTCCTCTACTATAGACAACCTCGCACTACCTAGGAAAATATTCATTTATGGATTCCCATTATTGGATTCCTAAATTAATGCATGAACTTCGAGAGAATGTGGATTTGATTATATCGTATTCTATAATCTTTTAAGTTAACTTCTTTCCCTATAATTATTTCATCAATACGAATTTTTATTTTAATCGTCAGATATTTAGGACTCTTAACCTGTTTTTTAGGCTTTCACGATCGGCGTCATCAGCATTATCCGGGCTGATCTCATGCTGATGGATGTTATATATCCGGGCGTTTCGGCCTCACCTCTGCAATCCACCTTTAGTGAACGCTTTCCACCGGCTGTTTAGAGCTGAAATATTTTATTCCTACTCAGCCTCGTCAAAATATGCAGTTACAGCGCGCCTCTGGAATTTGCCAATATGTCGTAACGAAAAATAAAGAATGTGCGAAAGATTCTGGAAGGAAGCGAAAGAGGAGTCACGAAGTGGAACACACACGTAACACATTAAGTTAAAGATCGAATATGGTTTACGTAAATCGGCAATGCAGTATGAGCTAAGATTGTAAAAGCGCTTCTTCTTCTTGCAAATGCGCTGTCTGAGCATACGAAGCATCTTTACCTACAGAATCTAGAGAATAAAAAAATAAGAGGATCAAAATTAAGGTGGGAGACGAGATCTAACTAACGTAGGAAGCTTGTTGTAAGCAGATGAAAGACGGCTGCAACAGGAAGAGACCGATGGAGGGGAAAACAGGAAAGACCAGGAGGAAAAGAGAGGAAGTAAATGGAAAACATTTACAGTCTAAACAACACTGAAAGGACATTTTGGAAGCATGCAGCTATCATAAGTAACAGACTGGGATAAAGACATAAATGTGATTGGTTCAATAAGACAAGTTCTAGAAAAACAGAGTATCTGTAGTATATTGTTGTTTATTAGTATATTATTTAGTAGTAGCATTGTTTATTTCCGATTGCATCTCAGTATTGCCGATTCCAGTTTTTCAATTCTATTGAAGTAAAAATAATTCGTCTTTGCTTACATATCAAGGAACTGTACACAATTCCGTACACGAAAATAATAATAGACTTCTGAATATGAACAGGATAACTCCTAAACATAGTTACCAATTACAAGTAGGTTGCTAACAGTGATCATATTAGAATTAAATGTTTAGCTCTAAATTAGATTTTGTTCAGGAGGTTACATTATTTCTTTAACGCCCCGTGACAGGTGATCGTAGAGTCCCACGTTCTTTGTAAATTTTAGGTACATTGTAATGCCTTAAAAAGTGTTATTTTCTAACATATAAAGCAGCTAGTAAATTCTGAGAACTTGGAGTAAACGGGCTTTAATAACAGCAATAACAATATCGTTACTTAACAATAACAGCAATTTCTCCCATCATTAAAGTTTACAATATTCATTACATTCACAGCACTGGGAATTACCTGCTCACCACAAACAGTGGTAAGCGCTTGTTATCTGCAGTGACAAGTTTAGGGTTTATTAAGGTCCTTGTTATATTTTTAATTCACCTTATAACAATTTTTCATAAGTACAATTAACTTTTATCGCTAACACTTTTTTTGTCACGTAGTCTTTGTGCAGTAGGCCTACAGACTACACCAAATACTTAGGTATATAAAAACATAAATCATAAACGTTTCAAATTAATTTCAACTGAAACACTCCTTTTTAAACCTTATTTCGTATCAGTAATTACAATTAAGATAGATTAACAATATTAAATAATTAATCTAATATTTGGCAGTTATGAGAATTTCCAGTAATGAACAAATCGTGAACACTTTCACATCAAAACTGAATGTAGATATACACTTTCCTAATATTTTGTAACGATTTATGACAATTTTTAGTAACAAACAAATCATGACTACTTTTACGTAACAATTAAATATAGATATACTCTTTACATCTAAAGTGAAAACACAAGTTAAATTTCCTTCTGTTAATAACAACATCTCGTGTGGTTAAATATATGTTTAACGGTATGCAGGGTGATAAAGGTATAAATGATTTTTTATTTATTAGCCAAGATCTCAAATGTTTGAGAAAAACAGTTTTTTAAAATATTTTTTATGCGATCAAGCAAACGCTTTTAGAATCTAAGACACAAAAAATAAATAAAGTTGCTACATATTTCTATTTAGCTAAGGATATCAAAAGAGTTTTATTTTTACACCTTAATTGTGGAACACTCATCTATAATTGCATTCAAATATATTTTAAACATCGTATATAAGCCTACGTAAAAATGTCTTAAAGGCTAATAATTAATTTTTCTGAAAAAAAGGAAATGAATCTTGCCTTATTTTCTATGTTCTAAAAAATTATTGTTAATGCCCCTTGGTACATAAGGAATAGTGACCTGCACAGAGACCTGGGTGTGGAAATGGTTGCTGACGAGATTAGGAAATTTGCACAGAAGCATGAAGACCGGCTTCATAACCACGTTAACGTAGAGGCAATTCAGCTGTTTGACCAACATGGGATACTGAGAAGGCTCAAGAGGACCAAACCTTTTGATCTGGTTTAGTGTGGTGTGTGTAAAGCAGACTACAGTGTGAAGTGTTGTGTATGTGTATGTTTCACCATTAGAGTAATCTGAGGGATACCAGTGGGTAAACCCAGTAAATAGACATTTAGTTTTAAGATATTGATAGAGTCAAATTGCTCGTTAATCTATCTAAGATTAGTTGCAATGAAAATTTAAAAAAAAAAGTTCTAAAAAATCTAGCTACTTTTTGCCTTATGTCGTTTACATGAGTTTTCCATGTGATTTGCCTATCCGCTGTAACACCTAAACATTTTTAAGTATGCAGCTGTTCTAATATGATACAACCACTATATGATATTACGTTGGTCAGAATGTAATTTTATTAGAACTGGAAAAGACGTTTGCCATTTTAAATCAAACGTATTTATTTTTTGAACGTTTAGAAATATTTTATTTTTCCACAACCAAAATTTTAGGTTTTTTAGATTTTGTTCCACAGCTGTATTCATAGCATTAAGGTTTTTTGAAACACATAGGAAAGCCGTATCATCTGCAAAAGCGGTGAGTCGCCCATTGAAATTACCAAAGCAGAGGTCGTTTAAATAGAGAAAAAATTGAATTGGCTCAAGAACTGAACGTTGGGCCACACCCTTTCTTACTTCTCGTTCACCACTGAAATCATTTTTAACCTTCACACATTGTTTCCTCTTTAAGAGATAGGACGAAAACCAGTCTCATGCTAAACCCCGTATTCCGAATTAACTTTTTTAATAGGACTGTTAACCTACAGTATCGAAAGCTTTACTAAAATTTAAGAAACTCACATGCGAATTGACTATCATTAATGGCCTGGTAAATGATTAACAAATAACAAATATCCTCGTTTATGATTAACATCATGCTAAATGTTTGGCATAAATTGTAATAGTGTAGATTCATTGTTAAGCCCCTTTTAAAACCAAACTGATTACAAGAAAGAATATTTTTAGATTCCAAAAATATCTACTTTTTGGTAACTAATCTACTTTTTGTAAATTCAAACAGGTTAGACAACACCGAGACTAATGAAATTGGCCTGAAATCTGATAACTGATCGCTTTTTGTTTTCTTGAACAAAAAGAAATTATAATTTAGTAGTTACAGTTTAAGGCTTACGAAGTTAATTCTTATCGCTTACGAAAAAAGACTAACTTTATTTTATAATATTTGTAGGAGTATGAATAATAATAAGAAGAAGAAGAAGAAGATCAAGTAGGAGGAGGCGGAGGAGCCGAAGAAGACCAATTCGGGAAAGTAAATGTGGAATTAAGTGTCTTTTGGTCTGCGATTCTTCTCCACTGCCTTAATGATTCGAGCGTAAGTTATCTATGTATCTATGTATTTACTAGGCGGAAAGATCTCTGTCTGGTTTGCCGTTACTTTGTAAAGAGTAACAATACAGTGAAAACTATACAGAGTGTGGTAGAAGCAGAACGTATCTTGTTTGTCTAGCAGTTGAAAAACTAGACATAAAGGGAACGTGGAATATATTATACGAGTATTAATATTCATGAAAGCAGTATTACCATGGGCAACACGATACAGAAGTGAAGTGTATGAAAACCTACAGTTTCAAGATATGGCCACTGAAACATAATCACAGTTACAGATTGGCAGTACTATGTATGTTGCACAACACACAAGTTATAAGATGTTTCAAGAGATTGGTTAAGCCACAGAACGAAAAACAGCTAATTTAGCATGGAATGGTCGAACAGCGTACAACATACACCGAACGGTTCCAAAATAAACGTTGGACTAGCAACTTCAGAGGAAGAAGACGGGGAAGCAGAACAAGGAAAAACTGCAGAAAAGGCACAGACGAGGTCTTGACGGGGAGAGGTGTCGTTGATGAATTTCCAAGACCACAGAAAAACTTAAAAGGGATTGGATTTTGGATAATGTTGGAGAACGTTGTAAAGTGATTTGTTTGTATATAAACTTTGAGGGAAAATTTAAAATATTTTTCTCTCAACGTGGAGTCGAACTAACTGCTTCTAGCTTAGAAGCCTCGGCTATCCAACAAGCTTACGTATTCGAGTGAGGTTTTTACTTTTTAGTCAGTTTAAACACAGTATTGCTCTTCAGTTTAAAACCGAAGATTAAGTGTGTCTTCAGAAACATTTTCTGTTCTGTTGTTACTTTTAATTAAAACACCTGTAAAAAACCGTTTACGACATGACCTATGCAATGCTGCACGCTGTGTATGTGGGTACAACACATACACAGCCGCCGGTATGAATGGTGACGTCATCTGTACAACAGTGGCGCATGCGCGTGCAAGAGGGTTTAGTTATTGACCGAACCCGAAGACATATTTGGTTAAGTATCAAACGCTGGCTCTCTTTACATATATATGTCTGCACTGCAGGCTTTAAATTATTGTTGAATACAGTAGATTGAATTTAGGAAATTAAAGTAAAAACGGTTTTTCGTTTCTGAAGTGCACGGGAAAACGCGGTTTGAATCTTTCACGAACTAAGGCGTTGTGCAGCTGCTGCAGGGAGGAAAAAAATGGTCAGTACGGTGTCTTACGATGGCCCAGAAATTAAGGCTATAGATACAGGTAAGAAGGAATTACTATTTATGTTATTTATTCAATATGTAGTAAAATGAATTCACTGCAGTGCGGTTTCGACAGATGATGATTTCGGAATATATTTCGTACTAGATTACATAAGATTATTAATATTATTTGACGATGTCATAAATTTGCTCTAACCCAATTCTACAATTAGGTTTAATGTTAAACGTTAAATAAAGAAAAATATCGCTCCCCATTAATAGTTTGTATAGTTTCTGGATTTGGTTTTGATCAATATTTCAGATGGCCGTTATAGATAACAATACGCCTTAAAATGTTGGTAGCAAATGAAATTGTTAACATTTCGTTTATATTTCTGGTTATTACGTATTGTTAATTTCTCATTGTGTTTCAATACTAGTACACGCTGTTGACTACACTATCGTATAAAAAAGTGATGTTTATAAAAATTTGCTGTGGATTTAAAAAAATCAAATAAACATGGATGAATAAGCATGGATCTAAAATCAAATAAACTTTGGATCTTGATTAATGTGCTAATTGTTAAAAGGCGAGGATCAGTTCTGTTTGAACATTTTAAAATATTCTTGTTTACAATTTTATTTTTTTTCTGATAAGGCATTTTGAAATTAGAAACATCTTAAACCGTGTCTTGTTTGAAATTAGAAACATTTTGTCAGATTTATGCTATGCATTATGCGCAGACTGAACGCGCTATGCGCTCAAAAATACGTTTTTAGTACGTAGTTTACATAAATACATACGTATTTTCAAGTATGTGTGTGTTTTCAATGTATGTATGTAAGTGTGTGTAACCTATATATTACGTTGACAGTGGGAACCCAGTTACCAGTCAGCCGCAGTGGTGTAGGTTATCTTGTCACTAGTACCTTTAGTTTCGGAGAAATTTCTTCCCTTATCGTCTGTTCTGTGTCAGTATCTTCGCGTCACCCCATGTTATCCTTTTTCTTTGAAGTACAGTAATCCTTCCTTACTCGCATATTTTTTATCCGTGGCTACTGATTCTTTAATGTTGTATTTTTTACTTTTTCCTATCGTATGAAGATTATATTATGAATGATAGAATTACCAATATCAGAAACAAATTAATGGTAATAATACAATAGACCTGCTGTAACAATAACACACTCTACAGTATTAAAATAATATTTAATGACAGTTAAGTTCTTAGAATAAGTAACAGTAAAGACTTGTGATACTCGAACAATTACAGTGGAAAGAAGCTTTGGCCGAATCACATTCCCAATGCATTCTGCTCACATAAATGCAGCCAGAAGTACGAAGAATTTCCAAAGAATCCGGTTTTTTCTACAAAACGTTTTGCTTTGTCTTAGTTGTGTAAGTGTGTAAATACGTGAGATTACTATAATGAAGTACGGTGTTGCCTATGTTCCCCGTGTTTTGTACTGCTTTAATGCACAATAGGAATATTATAAAAATCAATTAGGCCTATGTACAGAAGTTAATTAACTTAAGTTCAACTTTTTCATTTATGCATTAATAACAACACATTTCTCTTAAACATTCAAAGGAAATAAAAACACCTTGAAAACTTTATGAATTTAGATCAAACGTCATCACAAATGCTTGACGACGTAGACCGTGGGCACAGGGGCATATTTACGGGGAGGGGACAAACGGGACCGCCCCCCCAGAGGGTCGAAAAATTTGACAAATTTTGTTATCTCTTAGGCTGTTTTATTATTTTTTCAGCTGTATATATATATATATATATATATATATATAATATATTAGTAACTCTTTTTAAAATATACAAACAAGTTTATTACACAGCATTAGCGTAACGTTTGAAATGTGAAATATAGGAAAAATCAATTCAGTCAGTAAGTGTCTTGCAAAGAATGTTTCAATAACGCGTATTTTTATTGTGTTGTTACCGTTTGCTTTAATAGAACTGATTTCGAGCACTTTCAAGATAACAATATTGATTAATCTTAACTAACTTTTTCTTTTGTATAAAACCGACCCGACCCCGGACACCTCCCAAGGCCAAACTCTAGATACACCACTGCCGGTGGGCAAAATCGAGCACTGAATATCAACGAGTCTACTGTTTTGACAATAGAAAAAGAAGAACGAGAAGTCAATAAGAAGAAATGTTGCCGTTCAAATGTGAGAACTACACTGGTCGTGATCATTTTTCAAAGAAAAAATTCCTATACCTTTGGATGGAAACCGAGCTCAAAGAAATCTTTTTGTTGACCGCGACCAACGTAACCTCGAAGATCACTGTAATGTATTTATTTTTGCCACTGTTTTATCCCGGATTTGTCTAGAGCTTCTCTTTTTTGAATTTGCTCAATTCTTGCTTTTAAAACTTGTTTCACCGGCCATAAGCTGTAGGCGTTCCTACATTTTCCTTCTATAAATTAAAAAACTGGATCGAATTTCTATGTAGTATACGTAGTACTATCTTTTTAAATATGTATACTATCTACATTTCTTTTTTAATTTCTTCTTATAACTCCATTGGCTTCTTATCTGTGAGGTGTGTAGCTATTTATAACATTCTATTTTATAGTTACTGTATGTATATTTTCCGTATCGTAACCTGGCCCGAATTTGATTGCAAAGTTTCAGGCTTTCTCTTTCCACACTCACACACATATAATATATGTACCTTAACATTCTCACACATCATAAACTTCTGAAAATGAATCAACTGAAATAGTGAAAGGTAGAGAGGAATAACAGGAGAAATGTGCAATGCATAAACAGAAAATATAATAAACTCGAGAACATTAAAAACGATTTGAAGTAGGCCTATAGGCTACACGCTGTATGTAAATAATAATAAAAAGTATGAAAAATTCTATAAGGGACCTAAAGTACGAAGGTTTATTCTAATATAAATAATAATTAATAATTTATAAACACACAGTACAAAAAATAATCGCTTCAGCCATTGTTTTAGTAGTAGGCCTACAGTGGAGACACAAGAATCCGAACTAATCCGGGACTAGGGGTAGTTCGGATTATTGAATTATTTAGATTTTTGAACATAAGGAATACACAGTAATAGTACAAAAACTAAAAGTGACTTGTGCGGGTTTAAATAATAATTATGTATTGTACATGTACATAATTGTATTTACATATTTTGTCGTTCGTTATCTAAAACACAAACATTGAGCACTATTATTGTAAAACACAAAATACACAATATTATTGTTTCTGTCACTATATTATTCTACGTTTCTTTAAGAACTGACTTTATTTCTGTATATAAAATAGTTTAATACTATATGTATTTACAAGACGTTGAATTATCCTTCTTTTCCGTTTACTTACTCTAAGAAAATGCCAGTACAGTTCTTATTTTAAGTAAAAATCAAACAATAATTAATTCTGATCTTTCACACTACGTATGTCTGTTGGCGAGTTCGGATTTCTGACGTTTGGATTGTCGACCTACTGTTGTGTACGAATGAGTATTAAATAGTTTATTTGATTGAATTGTCTCTCTTACTTCTACTTATAGCAAATATAACAAAGTAAAAGTATTGTTTTTTGATTAAAATTCAATTAATGATAGATAGATGAACAGACAGACACGCATGCACGTAAAAATCTGAACGCGCGCTCGCACTTAATGAAATAATTTCTTAAATAGGCGTATATATTAATAAACTGTTTTAAACAAATGACAACTAATGGTAGGAAATAATATTATCGTTTAATAATACAGTGTCCCTAGTAATGCAATACAGTTGGTAAGCTCATCATCAGTATACAGGGGCGTATTTACGGAGGAGGGATGAATGGGACTGGACCACCCCCAGATGTCGAAAACGTTGACGGAGTTTGTTAGTCTCTTGATTTGTAGGCTGTTTTAGTATTTTTCAGCTGTGTACACTAATATAGTAGTAACTGTTTTTTTTTTAAATATAGGCTTAGAAACAGATTTATTACACAGCATTAGCGTATATGTATGAAATATGAAATATAGGGAAATCAATTCAGTCAGTAAGTATCTTGTAAATAAATGTTTCAATAACGCGTATTTTTATTGTGTTATTACCGTTTACTTTAATGGCATTGATTTCGAGATGTTATCACACGTTTTTCGACCACTTTAAAAACTAATTTTGATTAGTCTTAACTTGGTTTTCTTTTGTATGAAGCCGACTCGACCGGACCCCCTGCCCCACCCTAAGGCAAAATTCTAGATACCCCACTGTCAGTATAATGCGACGACGACAGTGCTGATGAAAATTACGTCAGTAATTATCTACTGCTTTAGGTATAACTAAGACATGCAGAACATGCAGGTAGAACCTGTACATGCAGAAGACCACACAACAGTAAGTACCAATGCTGCAGTAACTGGTTTGATTATGGCAAGATAAACAAGACCTAATGAAACAAAAAAGAATAAGCAGTTTTCAGTTGATTACACCACAACAAAAACTTTGCACTGGATATATGAAAGGTTAATAAAACGTTAGTGAACCGACGTATAATTCTATATATTTAAAAACAACAATTTGGTATATTTAATTAACAACTTTAATTTTTATTGGGATAGTGTTGGTTTTGAATCTTTGTTCAGTAGTTTGTTAGTTTTGAAACTCATCCTCTTGAACGTTTCATGTTTCGTTACCAAAAGGAAATCATTTTGCTAGGGTGGAAAACGCCCAGCCTTGCAAGGACTTATGATTTACGTGAATGGTTATAACTATATTAGAAGTTAATTTACACATTTATGAACTTAACTCCTTTAATTGTATCACTAGAAGTCTTGAAACATTAAAGACATTGCTGTTTTTGTGTGTTTTTTTTTAATCACATCTGCCTACATTTTTCAAATATCCCTCTGCGGGTTTCATATTGCACCTGTACCTTGTAATCTTTGCTTGATAATTTCCCTACTCTGTAAATGGAGAAATGATTACCCACCCAGTTGCGTAACTAGGAGCTGCTTCATCGAAAGAGGGAGATCTTGAAGGCTGCACTTCACATTTTCCTCAGGACAAAGAGGTAGGCCTATTCACGATTCTTCCCACGTAGGCCTACAATTATGTATAAGCCTTATTTTAACACACGCAGGTGATTTAGAAATAGGCCTACGTTACGTGATTATGGAATTTCACTGAAATTTTTATTAGTTTTGATGTGGGGATTGATCCTCCTAATCCTCCCCGTAGTTACGCCACTGTCCCCATTTCTATCCCAACAAGCACTACCATCAGAAGTTGTCCTGTCTTGGCGTTATTTTTGAGTGGTCAGACTCCTGGGACCACTTAGTCTATTACTTCAGGATGGAGCCTACTGCGCCCTTATCAGCCTCCTTCTAGATGTTCCTCATCTTTTACTGCCCGTTGGGTGCCAGTTGAGCCTGTATTTTTTTTCTAGTAGGGCCCACTGAATAAATGCATTGATGCGGTCCCATTCCGCCTTACCACGAAGCATAAACGCAACTACGCTCTCGGGCGTGAAGTCCCCGAGCTCTATTTCCAGTACCATCCTCTGTCTTGCGAATCTGTAGCACAACGGCCGTAATAATAATAATAATAATAATAATAATAATAATAATAATAATAATAATAATAATCCACATCATTATCATTATTACAGTTTGTCTTTCAAAGTAGGCTTAATATCTGTGGCGACTTAGTGATGTGCAGTTAGCATTACGTCGCTTACAATATATCAGTGTTGAATTTATTCGTACTGAGGCGATCAGAACGCGACGAACGTTAGTTGTCGTTAGTACCATACGCCTGATCGTACTGCTGGTGGGTCGACCCAACCGACGACACACGCTAGCGATCAGCTGATACTGACCAAACTAAACTAGTGCCCCATTCTCCCCTTATTAAAACACCGATAAAATAAAAAACGACTTTTACAGATACTCCGCAGATTTATCATGATTTTAGCTGGGTGAGCCTTAAAAAGTCCTAAACTTTGCTAAGAGCCCTCAAATCGGCGTGATCGCGAGTGCGAATTGTATTCTGTTTTTTACTGACCATGCGTTTGATGCCCACCTGTCGACGTTATGCAATCAAGTCAATGAAAACAGGACGACTGTTTAGAGCATTTTTGTCACAGCTTTCCGTAGTGGTGTCGACTTTTGACAGTGTCGAAACAATAGCCCTATTCGTAAACATCAGTGTGTCGGGAATCAACGCCGTGTTTTTGTTGCGCTGTCACTCAACGCGTCACTTCGCATGAGCGATCTGCTCTTTATCATCAAATCCGTCACTGTAATTGTTCTGCTGATAAAGCCCCACGCGTACTCTCGCGTTTAGATATTGTTTTTGAAAAAATCATGTTCTTTATTAAGCTGTTAAACTGAATGACATAACAATGTAAAAAAATGAATATAAGGTCATGGTAATAGCAGTAATGATAACGACAAGAATAGTGTGTACAACAGCAACAAAAATAACAACAATAACAACAACAACATCATCATCAACAAAAACGTCATCAACAACGACGACGACGACAATAATAATAATAATAATAATAATAATAATAATGTAAATCGCGGTGACATAGCGTGTGCCATCACACAGTAGTCCAGAAAATATCTTTTTGTTTAATATTTTCTATAACATTTCATTCTGTACGGATTAGAACAATTTTTTTTAATATGAATAAATTAAATTTGACAAGGTTTATGAATTTCTTGAAAGATTTATATTATGTCATATATCATACACAATTGTCCAAAAATAAAACATTACAAATATTTGCATCAGAGACCTAGGAAGGCAAGAAAACGCTAGGCGGACCAGGCTCAAAGCATAAATCCCTTACTGACGAAGAAGACAAAAACGAAGAAAAATGTCACCTAACAAAATATTACATACATTTTTTAAATGCTTCTGATATTAGGACAGAAAGTTGTTTTGTTATCGCGAACTAAGGATTTAAAATTAAATTACAGAAAACCATTAGTTTCTGGGTAAAATGGGATGAAATGCATTTATTTCGGGAGGAAATATAAATCTAAAATTTTAAAATCAGCCTAAAAAGTTTGCTATAAATTTATTTTTGAGTATTTAGGCCTACAGGAAATGTTTATTCGAATCTGTTAATAATTGAGTATCCAGCCCATTAAATTAAAGTAAAAGTCTTTCTGATCACTGTGCGTTGCCACCAGCACCTGAAATTCCTCCACAACCACCACCACCACCACCATCGTCGTCGTCGTCATCATCATCATCATCTGGGCGTAACTGCAACAGCATTAGCAGCAATTGAACAACACCGTGATCATCAGCGACTCCAGGATTCAAATTTCGATGAATAGAGAGGGTCGTTTATAAAAACGCGTGACGAAGGTCGCGGCTTTGACTACCGTTGTCACTTTAGTCGCTAGGATGGCTTGTTTTCTCTTAATTGACTTGTTACGTTTTTAAAAATACGTTTCTTAAATTATGTGTGCTTCTTGACTTGAGGCTTAAGCACTACGTGGAGGAATCCTCTGTGAATTCGACCCTATCGTAACCACAGCAATAATCATTTTTTAACAACGTAACTAATAGAAGCATAGTTTTATCTAACCAATTTGTTTCTCGTCTCATCCATGATAGAACTGATCAATGCAACTTTATGCCTTTCTTGAATCTTGTGAAATCAAATCACTCATACACGTGTTGCGAAACCACTGTATATATACTTTAACTTTCACGTGACATCAAATATTTCCAAACATATTTTCACCATGTCGAATGCTGAGTCTCCCGTAGCTGAGACCATACTCACCTATTGTTAACGTAAATGTTAGAAGCACAGGTAGATGCCTGCTCATGAATTACTATCGTCGTGCACAATAAAAACGTTATCCCAGATTATTACTGAAAAAATCAATAAAACAGCGTCACGTCCTGTTATTCTTGCGGCTTTTGTTTATCTGAAAGCTTCAATTCGAGGGTCTGTGTTTAATATCCGTTAATAACAACTGTTAAAAAGTAATCATAATGATATGGAATAAGCAACTACATAGGAAAAATATGTAAATAACAACAATCATAAAAATTAATAATAATAATAATATTGGAAATAATAGTAGTAGTAGTAGTAGTAAGTAACAAAAACAGTAAAACCTGAATTTATAGAATAATTTATAAGTGTTATTATTATTAATATTATTGTGTACTATTTATAAATAGTCTTTGGTCCAAAGCCATCTAAAATATGCTTAGTCATATGGAACAGGAACCATGAGTACACAGCTGACTCCATGGAGGGAGTTCAGAGAAGATTCTAGCACTGGCTGACCAACAAATTCACATTATTGGGTGGAAAGCTCTTTCCTTCACTCTTGACTAGAAGAATTCATACAGACCTGGTCTTCTTCCATCGAGTTCTTCTTGGATTTAGCGGATTGTTCATTACCATTGGTTTGAAAGTCTCTATCTACACATTCCGCTTCGTATAAAGTCCACGTTTGTTAGTGGACATTCAGGACCACGTAGTCCAGGTGTGAGCTAGCAACCTCTACGTTGATGTCCTCGACTTCTTTAGTGACAAAAAGCAGTTTCGACAGGATGGAATTATCTGACTGCACTCGTTTGACCTGCCACATTAATTTTGTGGCGTGACGTGTTATATGCACAGTACTTGGAAGTTATTACGTTTCCTATTCCCTTTTGTTACATCGTCTTCTTACTTGTCACACCAATGAATAATGAATGTTTCTTGATAATATCTATTGCAATTAACAACAAACAACAACAATAATAACTATAACAACAATAACAACAAAAATAACAACAATGCTAAGCCCTAGTAAACTACAGTAACCATAGTAATCAAAGTATACTATTATACACCATAGTACACGATAAAAATTCCCCGGCCGTTATACATGAACCCTCCATCCGAATTCACGAGTAGCCTACTGTATGGGATAGCTGTAACGTATCTCCTACTTAAACAAACAGTCAATTACCTACCGAGCCAGCGTGCGTTCATCTACCCGGATTTTGTATTCATGCAAGTGACGTATAACTTTGCAAGTGGTACTGGTGTTAATTTTAAATTTCGGTTTAATATTTTTTTACGGTTTATTTTTTTATTTTAACATTGAAAATGTTTATAAGGACGTGTCGCACATTTGCGGCCGATTGCTGGTGCGTGATCGAAAATGGGAACCGGTGAGTTTCCATAGAAACTACTTCTTTGTTGTCAATAACGTAGTACACATATAAAACTTCGCTTATGAATGCGACTACATTTAACTTATAATCTGTACATTGGTAAATGAAGAATGAATTCATTGATTGGTAAAGAACATAAATATTAGATTTTTTTATTTTTTAGATTTATTGAAGAATTTTCAATGCCCTTCTCTGTGCATTGCATTTGTGCAATGCCTGTAAATTTTTAATTTTAAGTTTGTGTTAACGACTTGCGACCCAGACGCTTCGGCTTCACCTACTGAAGTTATATTAAATGGCGTGGCGTTCGTTAGAGTTGACAGAAAATTCGCCAACAATTTTTAGCAATTTAATATGACACGCGCCCGTCACTTTGTCTAGTAGATGTTCAAACTTGGCAAGAAAAACCAGTCACCGAAAGAAAACGAAGACTTCCTCAGTGGATCGAGACGAAGACTTTATGGGTCCATCTTCTCCATAAAGAATAAGATGTCTGCCAATTTAATTATGCGTTAATGACAACTGTATAGCTCAACACAGCATAAATTTAAATAACTATTACTGTGAAAGTTTAATATACCACCCAATTAGGTTAGGAGAGAAGGTTGCCTAAGTATACCATACAGCGTAGTTCGGGCCAGAATTACGTTTATTCTTCCCATGGTTCTACAGTTTGGAATAGTCTTTAACTTACCTTAAACTATATATCCGACGATCCCAATCTCTTGCAGCCTCATGTCAGTTTTGCAACATCCCAGTGAACATTGTTCCGTCAACATTGACCGTTTGCCTACTACCCATCGTCTGTCCTTTTCTTACTTCTTGGGTATTCGAGTATCACTCATTCTCTTTAGATCGCAGACATTGTATTAATACAGTATACAATACAGGGCTATTTTGACTGTGTCTAGTTCATGACTGAACCCGCTATCCGTCATTACCCCTCTAAGAGAGCCAAAACTTTCCTCAGTTCTCGGAGCTGATATATACCTAGCATCTCAAGTGTCCGACTTTTAATAGGTGCGCTAGGCCGTGTTATCGTCTTAAATATAATACTTTTTGATCTGCGTTTAACCAATTTAGACTTCACAGGGCAATTTAGTGAACAGAGAGTACCTCACTTCACGCAGCCATTATTACCCAAAGATGTTATTACAGGTACCCATTTCCATAGACTGAGTCAACCTTGGGGCTGAAAAACGCGTCTTGAATTAATACTGCGCCGAGGACTTGAACCAGAAACCTCTAGGTTAGTCACTAAGCGCTACATCCACTGGTCTAATTCTTTACTTAAAATAAATTATGATTTAATATTTTTCATAGCTTTAGATTTTTATTTTATTATTTCTGACGTTTATACTTGCACGTAGAAAACATTATCCTAAACAGGCTACAAGTACGTGGATCGGTGAATTCTTCTCTCCTTTATGTGGTTTCTTTTTGGAAGACTTCTGTTACTCAGGGTTACACAGGGTTGTTGTGAAAAAGTCAAGTACGTTGTCCATTTAAACAGAGTTAAGGGGATAGAAGGGTGAGAAACTAAGAGGAGAAAAATAAAAAGAAAGTAATATTGTAAACAAGGAGAACAATTATTTCCGGAAAATGTGTACTATACAAAATATATAAGAAATTGTGTATATATATATTTATTATGAATACAATAATAATTACAATACAACAATACAACCTCTGCTCAACAGTCCGTAAAGGACCAAGGCATACCGCGCGGCTTTTGTGTTTAGTGTGATGGTTGCATGGCTAGTACAGCGCGCCGCCAGCCGCTAGTTGCGGTACTCACAATAATAATTATTTATTATTATTTAATAATAATTATATAACAATTATTTAGTATTATTATTGTAATTATTGTATAATTTACAAAAAATTATAATTATGACGTTGTGTTTCTTTATTTTCTTTAATAAGTCTTTAATAAACAGTGCAAATGTGTGAGTTTAAGTGTGAGTTTCTAACTATACGCGGCTTTTGTGTTTAGTGTGATGGTTGCATGGCTAGTACAGCGCGCCGCCAGCCGCTAGTTGCGGTACTCACAATAATAATTATTTATTATTATTTAATAATAATTATATAACAATTATTTAGTATTATTATTGTAATTATTGTATAATTTACAAAAAATTATAATTATGACGTTGTGTTTCTTTATTTTCTTTAATAAGTCTTTAATAAACAGTGCAAATGTGTGAGTGTTAAATGTTTAATTGAATTTATATGTAGGTGTACTCGTGACAAGTGATTCGTTTCAGCGACTCTGATATGACTCATAAAATAAGACGCATTCCGGAACGTATAAATCGTCGGGAGAAGAAACAACAGAGTGTGGAGACGAGACAGCAGAATTAGTGTTCGTTTTGTTCAGGCTTTGGGCGTAAATTGTTTGATAAGCCGGAGCAAACATTTACTTACAAATTAAACACTATGAGTATTTTTATCAAATTAACTACAAGGTGCGATACCTATTTATTTACACGTGTGAGCAGTGACGTAGGAATTCCATAAATTATTATAATATACAGTTTCAGATAAAACTATATATACGCGCACACGTGCATATATAATCGTACATATGTATGAAACATACAAAATATAATAACTTAAATTTTATCGCACAATATTTACGAATAGCTGATATTGTAAAACGATACAAAAATAACAACCTTACTATGTTGACGCAAGTCCTTGTTGTTTTTATTATTACATGACTTTTGCTAATTTGTATAAAAGTTCACGTGTACAGTCAAGATGATTTCATAAAGTTATATTTTTGTTTTACGGAGAAACCCATCACATAAAACCACATGTAAGGCTAAACTTATCATTAAACGGGTTCTATACGGATTATGTTATCAATTTTCTTCTTCTTCTGTCTCCATGGTACACCCTTCTCTTGGTGCAATCTCGGTACTGTAACTTGATAACGGTATGTTAACATACGCTTTCTGTAGGTTAGTAAAGGTCAAACGTACTGACATGTATTTGGATGTCTGTTTGTCTACTACCAATTTTCATAAGAAAAATATTATAAATACAAGAACGACCTCCACGGAAACCGTTCTGCTTTTCTTGCTTCACTATGTCGGCTTCAATTCTTTTTCTTGTTAATCTACATTAAATTTGTCGTATGTAACCGAGGAATTTACTTATACCTCAGTAGTTTTCCTAACTATTTATGTTGCTTCCTGTTAAGATGTATACGTTTCCCTCTATTCCAGGAAGATTGATTCTTATTTGAGGCATCTGTCGAAAGGTAACGAGGTGCTAATACCGTAGATTCAGGTCCCCAACTCCAGGTTTCCTGTATTTTACTAGGATATTGCCTAGCCCTCCTTTTATAGCTTTACCACTTTTAATTGGTTTCTTTTAATTTATGGTTGTAAAGTAGCTCGTTTCTTTCTAACTTTCTAACTTTTCTTGTAGAAATTCTTTATCATGTTGTTTTACCAACTAAATGGGCATCAGTCGTCTCGTTTCCTGTCGTGAATTCAATTGATCTCAGCCAAAAGAGATTTATACTCTTTCCATTCATCCTTGCCAATTCTTTCTCTCTTTCTCTTAATTGGCGCTACAGCTCTTTGAGAGTCTAGTCCTCCTGGACAATCCGCCTCCAGACGTCTCGATCCTCTGCTGTCAGTGTCCATCTTATTACACCGAGGTTGCGCAGGTCGTCCTCAAGACCTGGGGACCATCGTTTTCTGGGCCGACCCCTCCTTCTTCTTCTACCAGGTCTCCCCGTAAACATTTTCTATAATATGGATGTCTCTGACATTCTCTGGACATGCCCTGCCCACCGAATTCTACATTTCTTAATGTCAGTGACGATATCTGGTTCTCCATAGATTTATAAGTTTCCTATCTGTAGTGCAATTTGATCATGTCGATTTCTCTTGTTATGGAATTTAGGGTGTACGATTTCTGTGAAAACAAATTATTGGTCTATTATTTTAATTTACCTGAAGGGTACTTATTTTACAATCAATGGCCCCTTTCATCAATAAAGACGCATTTCTAAGGTAAGGACATCTATTTACCTCACTTGTTAACCTGTAGATAAACTTTTACTTTATAATTGAACGAGCGAAACGAGTTCTCAGATTTAACTCGACCGTTTGGTGTTTGAATGTCTGTCTATCTATGTATCTGGGGCATTGTTCTTTCCACAGAACCCTATTGTTTCTGAGGTTGATCCTCCGCAAAACAGAATGGCAGTGGAAAAATGTGGGGGTCAAATATGAAAAAAAAATCTCAAAGATCTATGTAATTTATCAAATTCAAAAAAATTTCAACTAGATCTGCACATAGTATTTACTTTTGGAAATTTCAAAATTTTGTGACACCAGGGTCTAAAAGGTGTACCAAAATTTTAAAATTATCTTAAAAACGTGCATGTCTAGTATTAAATTAAATAGAATTTTAACCCAAATGAGAATATAAGCTAGTATTAGTTTTAAAATTCCAAAACTGTAGACACCATGATTAAAAAAAAACATTTACAGTTTTGAAAAAATTGTAAAAATTCTTGGCAGGGATAAGATTAAACGGAGCTGTAATCCAAATCCGAATATAGTGTTTAATTGTTTGACTTTTTTGTTTATTTGAAAAAATCATTTAACTGAAAAATGAGCCAAAATAAAAATTGAAAATTTTAAAAAGTTATTAAATTTTACGTGGAGACCAAATTATGAGGATTTTTATCCGAAATACAAGCTCGGTATCTTTAAATAATTTGACAAAATAACTGTCTCTCAGAACGCCTTGAAAAATTTTTGATCATCTTCAAAAAGTTTTTAGCCTAAGCTGTGTTTGTAATAAACTTTACATGGTGTAATTAGTTACATATAATTTACGTATAATTTAATTTTCTTAACAGTTACATGTATATCTGTAAAAAGTATTACACGTAGTCCTACAGACATCTATGCAAACAAACACAAACTTAACAGTTAGGACTAAATAATTATTCGTTTAGGCATTATGATTATAAATTAAACTAAAAATTACCATTTATTATTCAGAAATTTTAGTATTTGTTGTATTCAAAATAATAAAAAAATTAATGATGGTTGTGTGCTTTACATTTGATATTTTACTAAATACGTTGAGTGGTCAGTATTTTCGTAATTTTTGCTTTCCATCTTAAGGTACAGCAAAACCTGCAGTAATCATGATAACAACATATGTGGCGTTTCTTGGCTAACGCTAAGAATCGTTTATAAGAAGAACTTTACTCACAGATTTAAAAAAATTACAATTTATTTATTTGATTTATGTAATAATAAATAGATTGGGTTCAAAATAGTGAGCGAGTTCAGCTCAGGCAGCTTACTAGTATTATTAATTTTCAATTAGAGCTGTTTAATTTTAAATTTACTCTTTAAATAAATAAATATACTTTTTAAATAAATAAATAAGTAAGTAAGTAAATAAATAAATAAGCATTTTGCACTTATTACAATGCAATGATTATTCTTGAAAAGCAAATAGAAATTTGTTACTACAAATAAAATATCTTGTTTTCGTAATGTTTTAGACAATGAATTGACTGTGTTGGCCTTTGAATTTGTCTGTTTGTCTTTGCATATTCTCTTTACTTTTCCATTTGTAAAACGATTGACGTCACTAAGACATTGTTTCAGGAACTCAACAGGTCAGTGTAGGTGCTTAGAGTCGATTTATCTACTACACGAGTTTGAAGATAGTTATGTTTTATCTACTGCATATTACATGTTAAGGAACTTAATATTCGATCACCGAGTAGCAAGCAATTCGCGCCGTTACAGACCGATTGGAAGCCTGCGCTCACGTCTTCAGATAGGATACGGAGTACGCGTCTCACGAAGGGAGTCATGTTAGTAAATCGAAGGCTAAACGAAGAAAGGCAGACTACTACTGCTATTAATATTGTAACGGTACATAACCCAGTCCCCATAAATCATAACTCTTGTAATACCATCAAGGTCAGAAATGGGTAAACTATAACGAGCTCAAAATTAAATTGTATCACTAAACATTATAAACGATTAAAGTGATATACAGTGACAAGTGAGTTATAGTGTACCCAATGAGGTAATAAGTGAAGGTGAAGGAAACTTCTTACAGAATTGTGCTGTAGATGTGAGAATTATAAACTGTGATAGTAGACTATGATGCTACTAACTAATTATGTATTTTGTTAAGTTATTGTAGTATTTATATTGTATAGACAACAAAATTTAATACCTAGGTTAATTTTATATTTTTTAAAATAATTGTGTTATAGTATAAGATAACCCAGGGTTTTGTTTAAAAAAAAAAAAAAAAGATTTAAGTATCAGATGATAATAAAAATTAAAATAATACTGTATGAGGGAAATGGCAGAAGGAAGTAGTGCAGTGTAGGAATACTATAAGAGATTAATAAATAATATATAAATTCATTTAAAGTTAATAATAATATTAAAGACTTATATACAAAGTTATAAGAAAATAAACAGAACAGTATTATGTAAATCAAATTGGGAAAGAAACCAAGATTAAAAAGAATTATTTTTCTGTAAATAAAAAATAAATTTATAATAATTACAAAATGCCTATATACTAAAAAGTAAATAGCAGAACCAATAAAAATATATATAAAAATTATGGGTTACTAAGAGTAACGAAAATAACAAGTATTGTTTAATCGAATTTGAAATTTAAACCTGTCCGGTTGACAAAATGATGAGACAAAAATTTTATTAAAATATCCTTTAGAAATCTTTGAAAAGGACAAAATTGTTACAAAATTAAACAACAGTATAAACATTATGTACTACTACCTTAATTATTAAAGTTAACTTGCTATACTCCATAATAAAAGTGAAAAAAACCATTTTTGGACGATTAGGCATCGCCTAGCCGAATTTGAGTTTTGACGAGATTGTATGTGACAACGGTTATGAAATTACAACCAAATACGAACACCACCTGAGAAACGGCTTCACCCAAGTAAGAACTTAAAGAAGAGAGGTAATATAAACATTTCTTTTAATATTTAACGAAGAAAACTCAAACCGAATGGTCGTGTAGTACAGAAACGATTAAAGGGTAACCACATGTTTTATTAAAAACAAACGCACTCTGCTCTCTTACGGACATTTCCGGAACTACGTACTAAGCGAAATAAAAAAATTTTTGAATATTTTTTCTATATTTGTAAAGCGTAGTATAATTATCCATTTCTGACCATCTCATAACAAAAAGAACTTACCCTTAACCCTGGGGAAAATAACTCAAAGAATTATATGTTGATTGATGTTTAAACAAAAGATAAAATTGTAAAAAATCGCTCAAAACTATATTTTTTATGACAATTCCTTGTTACTCAATGAAGTCGATATCATGTACTAGTTAATGAAAATATCGATTGTAATATTTGTATTTTGGCGGAAGGAAAAAAAACCAATAATATAAACAATATATATTATTGAAAAAATGATATTGAATAAAAAAAATGTGTTTCCTTTCTTGTAGTGGGTAGTTGTAGTAGGTTTCAGAATAAATAAGAAGAGGACAGTCCACCGGGTCGTATTCTGCCACAGTGTCGTCTGGTTACCCTATATTTGGAGACAAGTGTCAAAATCAGCTGATTCAGTTCACGGCGAATATTTGAAAAATTTAGAAATCGTCTAAACCGAGGGTACACAAACGGTACTTGCTCTCTCTTCAAAATAAGGCTAAACAACTTCCCTACTTGACCCAAATCACACACACTCGATTTCTGCTTTGTTTGAGTAACATTACCAACAACTTTATTTAAACTTCAGTGATTATAATTCTTAAGTGGCGACTGGAAAGAGGTGTTCTGACCAAGTAGAAACTGTAAAAAAGTTACGGACGCATCGTTGGTACCTCATAGGCGGGACGTTACAGATTTGGCGCTTACAACAGTGGGGCTGAATTAACTAAACCCGTAATTGCAATACACTCTTGGACAGAAGGAAACGTTTGATGAAAGCCGCTACGTTACAGAATTGGCGCTCAACGTAAAAGGGCTGTAATTAGAAAAGAATTTTGGGATATTCAATAAACTAATATACCAAAAAACCTAATTATCGTCGGCAGTTATGAGAAAACAAGAAATGCATAATACCAGAGGCAGATCGAAGAAGAGGGCAGAAGAAAAGGAGAAGGAAGAAGGTGGACAGGAACGAGAGAGAAATAGTTACGGACGATGAAATGTGTAATAAAATACAAATATAAATAAGTATAGATGTGTGTTGATAATATACTTATTATGGAGTATGTGACTCCGATGTAATCAAGCCCCTCTGTTTGGACTAGCCAATTTGTAATAAAATAAATAAGATTGATGTGTGAATCTGTAAGTTGTAAGGTGTTTAATTGGTGTGTAATTGGTGTGGCTCTCGACGTCTTACTGGCCTGAAACACTTCCTTAAGTTTCCCAGCTGGTCGAGTCCCAATGGTAGCAAGACCGGTCGAGTAGCGTAAAGTTGATGAAGAAATATATATGCTCAGCTTCACCGAAAGTTTCAAAACAAAAATTATTGTTTTGAAGAAAATTAAAAAAAATTATGTTTATAAAAAAAAAATAATAATAAAAAAAAATTTTAATTTTATTAATTAATTAATTAGGATCAATTAATTAATATAGGGCTGTGAAGCTTTAAACAGTGTAATGCTCTTCTGAAAATTTTTATTAAAGTTTTAGTATAATTTAAATAATCTATCACCACTCATAAGACTGTCTGTAAACCAATCGATATTTGTTTACCTTTCTATTTTTTAGGTTATCTTCACTTACGGGTGGTAAAGTCCTTGTAGATTATCAATTAGAATTATATTATTGGTAATTAGTATTATTGAAGAAATAAAGAACTATTAAGTATTGAAAAGTATTAATGTTTTATTAAGTAACAGCAATATTGACTCTTATCGATTAGTATCGATTCTCAGGATATCGAAAAAAGTTACAAGTATATGTTATAAAAATTATATAGGGTTCTTTAAACAGCCAGCTATTACCAAAGTCAGAGAAATCGGGCTAATATTTAAAAAGTATAACGTTACAATCAAATTAATAGTTATTAATAAACACAGACATTGAATAATAATTTGTAAATATAATAATTGTTTTCACCAAACAGCTGTGATGAACCACGAAGAGGCACTGGAATTGTCAAAGAAAGATGGCTGCCGTCAAGTCGATGAAAATGTTGCCGTTGCTGCTGCATTCCAAATAATGTATTTTGACGCAATATTTCTGTTCTCGTGTCCGCAAATCTCTTGTTATATGTTGTGTAGTGACTGGTGTAGTGATTCTGGGTTGTATTTAGTGTATCTGTATAATTATTAGTTCAAACACTTTCTCCGATTCCGTCACTAATTTGGTTTAATGTATTATACAGTTTTCTAGTGTTTTATGGTGTTTTTCGGAGTAGATTTATATTGTTCTGTGTTATGGAGTGTTACTTGATCGTTTCTGTTATAATATGATAGTTTCAGAAGTATTTTACAAGTCACTCGCGATTTCACAATAACTCACTATACACTCGCTTTGTATGACGATTATAGGTTAGGTTATTCACGTTTTCAAAGGTATGTCATGTTGTCCGTTCAACTACCAATAATTAACTAACTGTTTCCTTCAGTTTCAATTAAACTCTTAGCCCATATAATATTATCCTTAACATTGTTCAAAAATATTTTCACATCCTGTGTACATTTTACTATTTCACTATATGAATGCCTAAACTTTGGTTATTTGTCAATTTTATTCACTAGATTTGATTTAAATTAATCTTTCAGTTCATTCTGGTTATTTTCAGATTAAATAATGCCATTTTATAGTGTTTTCTGTCCAAAAAATAGTAATTTTACTTTCAGTTTGGGTATACTCTGAAGAGTCCAAAACATCAAAATTTACTTCCTGTCATTATATAAATTCAGCCATTTTATCAGTTATATTTAATATTAATAATTCTATATTGTATTAAAAGGTTCCTATTCCCTTATTTTCTGGTAATTAATTGAATTAGTTGTATTCTGAAACATTATTCTGAAATATATGACTCCCATGTCTAAATTTCTGAGTTTAGTCATTTTATTTTTATTTATAATTCTGAATATAATTTATTAAAATCTCTCTAAATGGTATGTGCAATTATATGGCATGATCTCAAGTTTATTTTGTCTAAACCCCTTTTGTTTATTTGCATTTAATTGAGCAATTTCTCTGTTTTGATGAAGTTTGGTTTCCATTCTTTTGGCCTATGATTTTTTAACAATTTTTCTTACAAAATAATTTACAAACAATATATGATGTGTGATACCCTCTCTGACTTTTTACAAATAGTATTATAAATTAAACATGTTTTCAAATTACACAAAAACAATTAGTATTGGTTACAATACAAATAATAGTTAAACAAATAAAGAACATTTTTTTTTAAATAAATGGTTGTCTTCAAATCAGACATTTTGCAACAAAATTCCCATTTCCAACATGTAAACATGGTTTATAAAAAAGGTTTTGTACTAACTAACATCTTAATTACTCTCTACTATTTACAAGTGGTAATTATTTTTATAGTTCTGATGTTAGTTGTTTCAGACCCAAACAAATGGCCTTATATCTAAAACATTTTTAAACATTCTTGTACTATATACATTAAAACCTTATATTTATATTCTTATTTCTAACTATTATTATAAGTAGGATTCTACAGTTTTTATACAGTCTTTTATACCTTGTCTTTGGGGAATTGTACCCTGTCATTAACAAATAAATAGTATGAACCGTTCAAAAAGCACTATGAAATCTGTTTTTCTTTTTTCATGTAAAACAAAAATGTTATTTTAAACAGATTCATGTCTTATGAACAACATATTGTCACCGTACACATTTTAAGTCATTGAAAAATGCATATTTCATTGCATCCAATGTTTGTGATTGCCAAAAATGAAACACAAGGTTCATTTTTTATAATACCCAAAACTATCACTGGTTCACTTTCACTTATATATTATGTTAATGCTAAATGGTCGTATAGTCTTATTAACATAATAAATTGGTTAGCGTTTTTTCAATGGAGATTTGTTCCATGGGTACTATATTATTGTTTCATCTTAGTTCACAGGAAACTTTTACTTTATACACTCCTCTCTCTTAAATTTGTATACATGTGGTTTTTATTTCGTTATACTTTTATTTTTAGATATTTATTTTGGGGATATAGGGATTTGGGTGTCTTTTATAAGAGCATGACGTCTTCTTCAGGATGCTGCCCTCTTCTTCTTTCTTCAGTCTTCTTTTCTCCTGCCTTCTGGGACTGGTATCTTCTCCATCTGTTCTTGATGCCATCAGGTTTCTTGGGATCTTCTCCATCTTCTTCTTTAATTCAGAAATACACAACCTGTATTGGTTGATCTTGGCTTATTTTAGGGTTTCTCTTTTATTTATTCTCCCTCGTTGTGGGTTTGGTCATATTGTGTACTGCTTTGTTATTTACTATTTTACCTTCCTGGGTTATACCTTGAAAACCTTTGGTTATGAGACTGGTCTTGGATGATTCATCACTAGTAACTCCTTTTATTTTAACTTGTATTTTCTTTATAATAATGATTTCTTTCCACAGTTACTATGAATTAATCTTTTTATATTAAACTTAATGCTTTCTTCCAAATTTAAATATTATAACTTCATTATTCTAATGATCAATTGCCATTCAATATTATGTAAACATCTGTCACGCTACAGATTGCTCCCCTCCAGAAGTAATTATTTCAGACATGTTTATGGATGAAATAATTTCTTATGATAATTTCATCATTTCTTATAATTCATCTTCTTCTCCATTTGTATATCGACATTTTATAATTAGAGTTTAATTAATTTTATATATATAATTATTTGTTTTACTACTGATCCTTTTCGGATAGTTAGTGTCTTCTGAGATATATTATAATTGTAATACATTTTCTTTCTATATCAACTTCGTGTTGTATCCTTGGGATATTAATTCCCTAACATTCCCTATCACGTGGGCTGGGGCAGATCAGAGGGGCACTGTACGCTACTTCTCTGCTGGCCATACACCACTTCTATAAATTGAGTACAGGGGCATATCCATCCCTGCTCAAAAAACATAATGCTGCTGGAATTATCTTCAGTCAGTCATCGAATAAATAAATAAAAAGTAGTCTCATTTTCGACTAATAAAAATATCTTTGGATTCTCCACTTCGTAGTCTCTCAGATTATCTCACATTTTCTATCTTAATAAATCTTCATAATTATTTTTATACTCATTATATATATATTTTTTCAAAACTCTTAACTTGTCTGATATATTTAATTTAATTATGGTTGAAAACCTTTCTTTTAATAATTCTGGTTACTGTTTACAGTGTAACTCTCTTTCTTCTTCATCTGAATTCTCTTTATACTTTCTTCTGGTTATTCATAGTATTAGCATGGTCTTTATAAATAGTCTTTCGTATTCATTATTTGAATGGTCTTAATATATTAAATTTAATTTTTTAACATTGTATCTTTACATTAGATATACAGGTTGTTATATTGATCATTTTATTTAAACATTTTGGTTCTTTCCTTTCTCTTAGAAAGTTATTAATCCGCCTTCGCATTCATTAACATTAATTCATTTATATCATATTTCATGTGGTATTTCTTCTCTTTGCATTTCATATAGGTTTTATTATTATTATCAGTCCAAAATCATCTTCTCCATATGTTTGGTATGAGTTGTTCTTCTTTGCTCTTAATTAATGGTTTTCATTATCGTTTCATAGGTAATTAGTCTCTTTGCTTCCAAAGTTTTTCCTTCTCTGGCATATTATACTCTTTTTTGTTAGTCTTCTCTACTCCTTCAAATGCTATTGTGAATGTCTAGCATTTATTCTGGATTAACGTTAATTCTCTTTTCTGAATTAACCACTTTATTTTCTTCTCAATTCCATCATAATTGACACATAATTATTTTTTGGAACTTGGTTAGTTTTAATGTAAAATTCAAACTATTCTTTTTATTTAATTGAAAAATATTTCTCATAAATCCTTGTAATATGTTGATCTTATCTTGTTTCAAAGTACTGACGTTCTATCAACATTCAAATTCTGTTTAATTCATTTATTCCCAGAATTGTTTCATTCAGAATTGTTTATAGTAGTGTGATTTTACTATTATTTCTGAATGTTTTGGTATTTCTCCAAATTCAAATTCTTCTTAATTATTTACCATAAAGTTTTCTCATAAACTTAGTTACAGTAAGTTGGTCTTACTTTATTTTTAAATTTTTTGTATTATTAAGTTCAAAATTCTCTCTCTTTCTCTTTCTTCCATAAAGTTTTGTTCTAAATTATCAGGTTGTAGTAAGATGTTCTTACTAATTTTACATTTTTATAATTATATTTCAATTCAAAAGTCTTTCTTTTTCTTTCATAAAGTTTGTTCCAAAATTATTAGGTTGTAGTAAGATGTACTTACATATTTTACATTTTTATAATTATATTTCAATTCAAAAGTCTTTCTTTTTCTTTCATAAAGTTTGTTCCAAAATTATTAGGTTGTAGTAAGATGTACTTACATTATTTTCGAATTTTTTTAAATTATTAAATTAAAATTTCTTCTTCTTTTAATTCTCCAGAATGTTCATCTCAAAATATTAGGTTGTAAGATGTACTTACATTATTTTAAAATTTTTATAAATTAAAAATTCAAAATTCTATAACTCACAACTCATTCTTCATAATATTTCTTCATAGAAGCTTGATTGTACACTCCTTTGATCTTTCCTGAAACGATTTCCTTCAACTCATATGTATTGTTATGCTTATCATTTACCACAACATATGGTCCGGTGTAAAGTAATAATAATTTTTTGGTTATGCCTTCTAAGGTGCTAGGCAGCTCTCGATTTTTAAGGAGGACTTTTTCACCCTCTTTATATGTTACAATTCGCCCTATTGCCTTCTGGTATTTGGCTTGCCGTTGTTCCTGATCTTCTGCTACCTTATTGTAAAACTTCAACTGGTTGAATTTCCTATTGTTGTTCGTTGGAAATTCAATGATTTGTTCAATGTCTCGGGGAGTCGGCTTCTCATACATGGCTGAGTACGGTGGAATTCCTATAGCTGGATGGTGGGCGTAATTTAGGAATGTTTCTGTCGCTGCTAGGTACTCTTGCCACTTTTTCTGTTGGTTGTGACAGTACGTGCGCAATATCCTACCCACTTCTCTTAGCACTCTCTCAGCCGGATTGCTACTTGGGTGGTAGACTGATGTCTTATATGTTTTGACCCCAAGTGCTAATAAAGTGTCTCGCCATCTCCTCCCCTTAAACTGTGTACCATGGTCGGTAATAATAGAAAATGGTCTACCGATCTCTGGGATATACAAATCAATAATCACCGCCAAAACCTTTGCTGTCGTTGCCCGATTAACCGGATATAGCTTTATATACTTGGTGTAGTGATCCATTATGATTACCAAGTATTTATATCTGTGCCGACCACCGCTACGGGGAAATGGCCCGCATATATCCAAAAACACTTTTTCCAGTTTTGCGTTGGAAGTTATCGGTATCATGATACCCTCTGTCTTTTCATTGTTTATTTTTGCACATTGGCAGATCTTACAGGACTTGATGTGTTTTCTCACCTTGCGGTTGATATTCTTGATCTTACAATTTTCCTCTAGAGCTCGTATCACTTTTAACGCTCCCATGTGACCATACCTGACATGGTAATCGATGATGACCTCCTTTTCTATTTGGTGCGGGATTATCACCTTCCATGTCTCATCGTCCAATGCGGTTTTTATGAATAAAATTCCCTTGTTAAGGTGGTAATATTTAGAAATGGTTTCATCATTGGCTTCTAAACGACTCACAATGTTTTTCAGCTTAGGATCAGACTGCTGATGGATTCGGATATTTATTAACAAAGCTTGTAAATCGGCTCTGGTCGTGAATATGTTATAAATTTTTACTAAGCTCTCCTTCTCTCCCTCGAAAGTCTGATCTTCCAGATGTATACGTGACAACACATCCGCTACCACGTTCTTCTTCCCTGGAATGTATTCCCATTTCAGGTCATATTCTTGTAGGGCGAGTACCCATCTAGCCAATCGGCCGTGACTCAATTTGCACCTACGAAGGAACGAGATGGATTTATGATCAGTTCGTACCGTGACTTGATATCCGAGAATGTACGTCCGGAACTTGCTGCATGCGAACACCACGCTCAACAATTCCTTTTCTGTCACACTGTAGTTCTTTTCGCACTGGTTCAGTGTGCGACTAGCGAAGCTTATTACCAGATGTTGTCCCTCCTCATCTTCCTGGTATAAGGTCGTTCCTAAGCTTAGATCGCTAGCGTCACAGTTTAGAAAGAACGGTTTCTTAAAATCTGGGTGACGAAGTATCACACTCTCCAGAAACTTCTCTTTTATCAATCGGAAAGTAATATCTTGATCTTCACCCCAAATCCATTTGTTTTTGGCAGATAACTGTGGTTGAAACTTGGCGGTCAACTCGGAATATCGGCTCTGAAACTTCCTGTAATAGTTACAGAGTCCGAGGAAAGATTGCAATTGTTTCCTGTTTCTTGGTTGCGGGAACCTCTGAATTGCCTCCACTTTCTCTGCTGATGGGGTAATACCTCTGTCGTCTAGGTTGAAACCTAAGAATTGTACCTCGCGCGCTATGAACTTGGATTTCTCCAACTTCAGTGTTATGTTATTCTGCGCTAGTTTGTTTAGTACAAATTCTACTCTGTAACAGTGCTCCTCCCAGGTTCCGGATGTGATTAGTAAATCGTCAACATAGACGGTGGTAAATTGAATTGCCTCCACTTTCTCTGCTGATGGGGTAATACCTCTGTCGTCTAGGTTGAAACCTAAGAATTGTACCTCGCGCGCTATGAACTTGGATTTCTCCAACTTCAGTGTTATGTTATTCTGCGCTAGTTTGTTTAGTACAAATTCTACTCTGTAACAGTGCTCCTCCCAGGTTCCGGATGTGATTAGTAAATCGTCAACATAGACGGTGGTAAATTGGAGCGCTTCTGGTCCCAAAATCTGGTCCATGCATGCCACAAATATGGCGACAGAATTGACAAGTCCGAAGGGCAGTCTCTTGAACTGGTAATTGCGCCCTTCGAAAATGAACGCTACATACTGGCGGCTTTGTGGATGCAGCTCTACCTGCCAATAACCACAGACCGTATCCCAGGTGCTAATAAAGTTAGTACCATGAAAACGTTTCAAAATCTCTTCTATTTCACCGGGAGAGGTTCTGTCATTCACAATTGTCTTGTTCAACTCACGCGCATCTAAACAGAGCCGGACTTGTCCGTCTTTCTTCGGAACAGCAATAATTGGACTAGTGTAAGGTGATTGACTAATCTCAATTATGTCATTATCTAACATCTTGTTTATCTCTGTTCTCACGGCTTCTTTGAGCGATTGCGCTATTGGATATGACCTCCGGTTAAACTCTACGTTTTCTTTAAAACGAAGTTGGCACTGGTAGTTTTTTACCTTCCCTGGTTCATCAGAAAACACCGCCTTGTATTTCTCATATATTGCGATTAGACGATCAGCCAGAAGTGTTGGTATTTTCTTGTTATCGCTTCCGCACTGGAAATTACGTATTTCTTGGATCTTAACTGACCATAAATCCTCTCCTCCATTATTGTATATTATGGGTTTATAAAGAGGGCTGTTTCTAATAACATTTATTTTACGAAGTTGTTGATGTATTGGGCTAGGAAGTATAGTTGTGCCTCCTACCAGATCTGCGGTCCATGTTACTCCGTCTGGGAAAAGTGATACTTTATTTAAATTAAGATCGATTACTGCCGAATATCTACGAAGAATATCGCAACCGACTAAGATGTCAAATGGTAATCCGGTGGCGATTAAAAATTCCATGTCTAAAGCTATATCACGGCTAACGACACTTAAGGAAACTTGCTTCCTAATGGTTTTATTCTGGCGGCCAGTTGCACCTACCAATACAATGTTGTTGACTGGTAACATTGGCAAAGTTTTACCACATGTACTCTGTATTCTCTCCAACTCATTGGAGTTTATTATTGAAATATTAGCTCCTGTGTCTATCATTATTTTAGCGGGAACTCCTTCCACCTCCGCTGTTATATAAATTATCTCATTATTACTGTTGCTGAGACTCTTCTCGTTCTCTTCCAAAAGTTCAGTTCGTATGTCTTTCAAATAATGGTTACTGATAATAGTGAAGTTTTTATCATTGTTTGCTTGTTGCAAATCATCCTTTTCTAACCCAGGAAGTATAAGCAGTAACGGGTCATCGTTGTTGATTACTGCCTCCTCTCGTTTAAAGCATTTTGGTCATTGTTTAAGTTATTGTTGACCGAGGCATCGTTCGGGAAACTCTGGTTTGTTTCCTGACGTTCTGTACCCTGGTTGATGTTTAACGCCCTGTTCGGTTGTCTGCCAAGATCTTCCAGGCTGGTACTTCGTCTTTCCTGTTCGTATCTTGGGCCGTCTCGTTCCGCACTCCGCCATCTTCGGTCAGCGCCGTGGAAGCTGCTCCTCCTCGGTTGATAATATCTCCTGGGTCCGTGATCTTCTGCTCTTATAAAATTTACCCTAGGGCGCGACACTCGGTTATTACTATTGCTATTATTATTATTATTAATATTATCATTATAGTAATTTCGGTTAGGTGGGTAAGGCCTGTTACCATTATTGTTGGGATATGGATTTCTCTGACTGTATGGAACATTATTATTTTGTTGATAAAAGTGGTTTCGATTATTTGGGTAGGGGTTGTTATTTCTCACGCCGTTAAAATTTCCGTTAAACTGGTTATTACGCGGCTGGTTGTTAGGGCCGTCGTAATTACTGGGCTGGTTCCGGTTATTTGTATGGTTATTGCCGTTATTGGGGTAAGTAGTCGGCCTTGCTTCTGGTCTCTCATTTCTCTTCCTGCTCTGCCGATAATACTCTTCATTCTCGTATCCCTCCAATAACTCAGTCATTCCCTGGATCGTCTTGATCTGACTACCTCTCCGGGCCCTGATAATGTCCTCATCATAGTGATAAGATATCTTATTCACTAAACATTCTTCTGGGATTGCTGGCTCAAGGTGCTTTGCCATACACACCTTCCCCAAGAAATATGCCGTCATACTGCTACCTAATTGTGACCTGTATCTTCCGTTACAAATATTGTCACGTATCAAGTTCTGGGTAGTCTCAGACCAGTATTTTGTTTTAAACATTTTCCGGAACTGTTGGTAGTCGGAAATTTCACTCCGGTTGGCCATCCACCAATTATCTGTTATGTCTCGGAAAGACTCGTCGAATATCTCCCTGCTATGGCTCCATTGGGTAATTTTATGCTTGGTCAAATATTCTTCTACCCTTGCCAGGAACTCCATCGGCTTGCGTTTGTACTGCCGGAAGTTGAGCCACTCTCGGCTTTCGTTGACAGGCAATCCGGTGAAATGAGTCGGTCTGTTTCTAATCGCTTCCATCTCCTCTCGGCTTTGTCGCACCTGACCGGTAATATTGGCCATGGTCTCTTGTATATCATTACATCGTTCTGTGACCTGGTTGCGTACTTTTCCGAATTCTTCTTGATTCTCCTTCCTCTGTTCTTCTACCTTCCTACGACTATGTTCTTCGATATTTGTGAACTTGATGTTCACCACTTCTTTAAACTCATTCACCTCCTTTTCGGTCTGGTTGCACTTTCCATCAATCTCTCGAATCTGTCGATTGACCATTATATTTTCTTCTTCCATCTTCTTATCCATCGCTTTTTTGTTAACCTTGATTTCCTTATTCATTTCTTCTCGCAACAATTCCATTCTTTCGTCCAGTTTGTCCAAGTTCTCCTGATTTACCTCCCTTAACTCTTCTCTTAGAATTTGATTGTCTTCTCTCAATTCCTCCAATTTCTCCCCCATCTTCTCTTCCAACTTCTTGTTATCTTCTTTCAACTCTTCCTTCAATTGTCGGTTGTTCTTCTCTATCTTCTTCCTGGTTTCATCGATTTTCTGATTGGTATTTTCAATTTTATTAATCAATTCTTCTTTAGTTGACTTGAATTCTTCCTTGAACGATTGGTTGTCTTCCTTCAATTCTTCTAACTTCTTCCCCATCTCTTCTTCCATCTTCTTGCTGTTTTCTTCCATCTTCTTCGTCAGGGACTGGTTGTCTTCCTTTAATTCTTCTAACTTCTTCCCCATCTCTTCTTCCATCTTCTTGCTGTTTTCTTCCATCTTCTTCGTCAGGGACTGGTTGTCTTCCTTCAATTCTTCTAACTTCTTATTTGTTTCTTCCTTGCTGGATTTGATATCTTCTTTCAAGGACTGGTTATCACTCCCCATTTTCTTACTCAAGGATTGATTGTCTTCCTTCAAAGATTTGAATTCCCGTTGGAACATTTCCATCATCATATCCATCCTAATCTCCTCCGTAGTTTTGGATTTTTCCACATGTCTTTCTTGGACATTTACTCCCCCTGTCTGAGTAGGCATCTCAGGTTGTTCCCCTGGTTGTTCATGTTGTTTGGACAACACTGGTGGCAACAAACTTTCCGCGTCTACTGGCGTCGCCTCCTTGTTGTCCATGTCAACTTCTATTTCTTTCTCGGCCTCCGCCGCCCGTTTCTTAGATGTTGCACGTCGTTGCATTTTCCCTTGAAATTCTCTGGCTTTGTAGCTGTTGCCTAGCTCCAACTAGTGATTGGGCAGAATGTATTGGCCTTCCAATCGCTAATTAAAGCCCCTAAAGTTGTGCGCCAATTTGTAATAAAATACAAATATAAATAAGTATAGATGTGTGTTGATAATATACTTATTATGGAGTATGTGACTCCGATGTAATCAAGCCCCTCTGTTTGGACTAGCCAATTTGTAATAAAATAAATAAGATTGATGTGTGAATCTGTAAGTTGTAAGGTGTTTAATTGGTGTGTAATTGGTGTGGCTCTCGACGTCTTACTGGCCTGAAACACTTCCTTAAGTTTCCCAGCTGGTCGAGTCCCAATGGTAGCAAGACCGGTCGAGTAGCGTAAAGTTGATGAAGAAATATATATGCTCAGCTTCACCGAAAGTTTCAAAACAAAAATTATTGTTTTGAAGAAAATTAAAAAAAATTATGTTTATAAAAAAAAAATAATAATAAAAAAAAATTTTAATTTTATTAATTAATTAATTAGGATCAATTAATTAATATAGGGCTGTGAAGCTTTAAACAGTGTAATGCTCTTCTGAAAATTTTTATTAAAGTTTTAGTATAATTTAAATAATCTATCACCACTCATAAGACTGTCTGTAAACCAATCGATATTTGTTTACCTTTCTATTTTTTAGGTTATCTTCACTTACGGGTGGTAAAGTCCTTGTAGATTATCAATTAGAATTATATTATTGGTAATTAGTATTATTGAAGAAATAAAGAACTATTAAGTATTGAAAAGTATTAATGTTTTATTAAGTAACAGCAATATTGACTCTTATCGATTAGTATCGATTCTCAGGATATCGAAAAAAGTTACAAGTATATGTTATAAAAATTATATAGGGTTCTTTAAACAGCCAGTTATTACCAAAGTCAGAGAAATCGGGCTAATATTTAAAAAGTATAACGTTACAATCAAATTAATAGTTATTAATAAACACAGACATTGAATAATAATTTGTAAATATAATAATTGTTTTCACCAAACAGCTGTGATGAACCACGAAGAGGCACTGGAATTGTCAAAGAAAGATGGCTGCCGTCAAGTCGATGAAAATATTGCCGTTGCTGCTGCATTCCAAATAATGTATTTTGACGCAATATTTCTGTTCTCGTGTCCGCAAATCTCTTGTTATATGTTGTGTAGTGACTGGTGTAGTGATTCTGGGTTGTATTTAGTGTATCTGTATAATTATTAGTTCAAACACTTTCTCCGATTCCGTCACTAATTTGGTTTAATGTATTATACAGTTTTCTAGTGTTTTATGGTGTTTTTCGGAGTAGATTTATATTGTTCTGTGTTATGGAGTGTTACTTGATCGTTTCTGTTATAATATGATAGTTTCAGAAGTATTTTACAAGTCACTCGCGATTTCACAATAACTCACTATACACTCGCTTTGTATGACGATTATAGGTTAGGTTATTCACGTTTTCAAAGGTATGTCATGTTGTCCGTTCAACTACCAATAATTAACTAACTGTTTCCTTCAGTTTCAATTAAACTCTTAGCCCATATAATATTATCCTTAACATTGTTCAAAAATATTTTCACATCCTGTGTACATTTTACTATTTCACTATATGAATGCCTAAACTTTGGTTATTTGTCAATTTTATTCACTAGATTTGATTTAAATTAATCTTTCAGTTCATTCTGGTTATTTTCAGATTAAATAATGCCATTTTATAGTGTTTTCTGTCCAAAAAATAGTAATTTTACTTTCAGTTTGGGTATACTCTGAAGAGTCCAAAACATCAAAATTTACTTCCTGTCATTATATAAATTCAGCCATTTTATCAGTTATATTTAATATTAATAATTCTATATTGTATTAAAAGGTTCCTATTCCCTTATTTTCTGGTAATTAATTGAATTAGTTGTATTCTGAAACATTATTCTGAAATATATGACTCCCATGTCTAAATTTCTGAGTTTAGTCATTTTATTTTTATTTATAATTCTGAATATAATTTATTAAAATCTCTCTAAATGGTATGTGCAATTATATGGCATGATCTCAAGTTTATTTTGTCTAAACCCCTTTTGTTTATTTGCATTTAATTGAGCAATTTCTCTGTTTTGATGAAGTTTGGTTTCCATTCTTTTGGCCTATGATTTTTTAACAATTTTTCTTACAAAATAATTTACAAACAATATATGATGTGTGATACCCTCTCTGACTTTTTACAAATAGTATTATAAATTAAACATGTTTTCAAATTACACAAAAACAATTAGTATTGGTTACAATACAAATAATAGTTAAACAAATAAAGAACATTTTTTTTTAAATAAATGGTTGTCTTCAAATCAGACATTTTGCAACAAAATTCCCATTTCCAACATGTAAACATGGTTTATAAAAAAGGTTTTGTACTAACTAACATCTTAATTACTCTCTACTATTTACAAGTGGTAATTATTTTTATAGTTCTGATGTTAGTTGTTTCAGACCCAAACAAATGGCCTTATATCTAAAACATTTTTAAACATTCTTGTACTATATACATTAAAACCTTATATTTATATTCTTATTTCTAACTATTATTATAAGTAGGATTCTACAGTTTTTATACAGTCTTTTATACCTTGTCTTTGGGGAATTGTACCCTGTCATTAACAAATAAATAGTATGAACCGTTCAAAAAGCACTATGAAATCTGTTTTTCTTTTTTCATGTAAAACAAAAATGTTATTTTAAACAGATTCATGTCTTATGAACAACATATTGTCACCGTACACATTTTAAGTCATTGAAAAATGCATATTTCATTGCATCCAATGTTTGTGATTGCCAAAAATGAAACACAAGGTTCATTTTTTATAATACCCAAAACTATCACTGGTTCACTTTCACTTATATATTATGTTAATGCTAAATGGTCGTATAGTCTTATTAACATAATAAATTGGTTAGCGTTTTTTCAATGGAGATTTGTTCCATGGGTACTATATTATTGTTTCATCTTAGTTCACAGGAAACTTTTACTTTATACACTCCTCTCTCTTAAATTTGTATACATGTGGTTTTTATTTCGTTATACTTTTATTTTTAGATATTTATTTTGGGGATATAGGGATTTGGGTGTCTTTTATAAGAGCATGACGTCTTCTTCAGGATGCTGCCCTCTTCTTCTTTCTTCAGTCTTCTTTTCTCCTGCCTTCTGGGACTGGTATCTTCTCCATCTGTTCTTGATGCCATCAGGTTTCTTGGGATCTTCTCCATCTTCTTCTTTAATTCAGAAATACACAACCTGTATTGGTTGATCTTGGCTTATTTTAGGGTTTCTCTTTTATTTATTCTCCCTCGTTGTGGGTTTGGTCATATTGTGTACTGCTTTGTTATTTACTATTTTACCTTCCTGGGTTATACCTTGAAAACCTTTGGTTATGAGACTGGTCTTGGATGATTCATCACTAGTAACTCCTTTTATTTTAACTTGTATTTTCTTTATAATAATGATTTCTTTCCACAGTTACTATGAATTAATCTTTTTATATTAAACTTAATGCTTTCTTCCAAATTTAAATATTATAACTTCATTATTCTAATGATCAATTGCCATTCAATATTATGTAAACATCTGTCACGCTACAAATGGAACAACCAATGGGTGATAAAGAAGAAACCGAAGTAGTCGCAAACACGGAAAAGGAAATAGTTGAAGAGGATGCCCAAGGAGACCAACCAGAAAAAGCGGAAGCCAGAAGAGAACCAGATTGGCAAGAAATTATGAGGATGATGATGGAGAAAATTGATAGCATTAAGGAAAGCAATAAACAAACAATAGATGAAAACTCAAGGAAACAAAATGAAACCTTGAGCGAAAAATTTAATAAAATATATGAAAATTTGAGAGAACCAGGAGGAAAACTCAAAGCAAACCAAGGAGGAAAATAAGGAGAACTTTAGGAAACAGGAGGAACAAAATAGACAGACCAATGAGAAAATAGATAGCATTCAGGAAAGTTTAGTCAAACAACTAAATGAAAAAATAGAGACCATTCATGGAAATATCAAACAAACCATGAATGAACAATACCATGAACTGAAAGAAACTGTTGAAGGACAAAGAGAATATATGAACGCAAAATTTGAAGAAAGTAATAAAAATATAAAACAAATTCATGCAAAGATTGACATGATCAGTAACACACTTAGCCAAAAAGCAGATAAATACAAGGAGGAGACAAATAAGCAAATGGACAGTGGTTTTAATAATTTGGATGAAATGTTAGACAGCACTTCCGGAGGTATTATAGTAAGTCCAAACACAGAAGAAAGTAGCAAGGAAACAGAAATTAGAGAAGACCAGAATGCATTGCTATCTGAAAATAAGAAAATAAGGAAAATATGGAGAAAGAAAATATTCAATACAAAAGAAGAAATGGAGATGAGGAAGGGTGGATTAATTAATATATTTAACCCTCCCATTAATAAACAAAGGGAGTTAAATAAAGTTAGAAATTGTAGACAAAACTCAACAAAAATATCAAAGGTAAACCACCATAGAATAATAACAAAAAACTTGAATAAATTTAAATATCAGTTAAAAATATCGACGATTAAAGAGTATCTGACCACATCAATTATATTTTCAAGACGGAGTATACCAACAGAACATTATGTAAATAATACAGAGGTTAAAGAGGATGGAATGATAGAATATATGAGTGATTACGTTAGGTTAGAGAAGATACAATACTTGTCAATTAAAAAGGGTCTAAAAATGACCGAAAACTGTGACTTAAATGAAGACTTTGTATCAGCCGAGTTACAGTACCAGATACACGAGAGATATTTAACAAGGACAAAAATCATTATAGACACCCCAGTAATCCGAGAACATGTAGTACCTGAGTTAATGGACCATGGTTAACCTAAATAATAACAAACCAGAAAAGGAGACTGAAATTCTGAAAACCGACCCAGCAACCCATTGAATAGCGGAAGAAAACCCCAAAATTCCAAAAGTACGTAAGGACAACTTACTTAATTTATTCAGAAATAATACGATTTAAGATATTTCGAAACCATTTAATTTAACAAAAAATAAGAACAGATTAGTAAATAAGAGTTATAAAGAATTGATTTAAAATGAAATAATAGGAAAAAGTAATATTTTTAATGGTAACAAACAGAAGAAAAATTAAATGAACAAAAACAATTGATGGTAATGTGCTCAGATAAGAAGAATAAAGAATAATTTAATGACTCCAATGAAACTGAAGGAGGATGATAATTAATACAATAATTAGAATTTCTCGGAATTGAAGATTATATAAGAAGAAATGATACGGAGAAATATGTCACAAGAAGTAAAGTCAAAAGAATTTTAACATAAGGCCTATCAATAATGTTATATGCTATTAGTTAATGGAAAAGAAGAAGGAATCAAGGAGAAGAAGAAATATATAAATAAATGCAAACAGCTACAGTATGAAGAATCCCAAAAGTGTTTAGTACTAGTCGCTAATTGACTACTACTTATAATTTTTTTTATTTTAATGTATTGACCGTAGAAATGTTCCGGCAATAATTTTCCTGAGCAGGGATGATGTTCCCCTGGTCTCAGAAGGTGTAAGGATGGACAGAGGAGTATGGACCCAAAAGTGGCCACCCGACTGGTACCACCGCACAAGATAGGGAAAAATGTTAGGGAAATTGAATATTTAGGGGACAAAAATTATAAAATAGCTGTATAGATTGATATTAGATTCCAGAAGTATAGATGAAGAAAATAGAAGGAAGATAGCAGACCGAAGCTTAATTTATAAAGCTAATTTATAGAAGTAAATAGAAATGAGTGTTAAAACAAGTTTAATATGATTAGTGTGACCAGTCCTTATCAAATAAAATGTGGAAGTACCACTACCCAGAGAAATAAATAATTAATGAATTTGCCTCCAAGAGAGAGAGAGTAGAGTGAGAAAACAGCAATTACCACCAGTCTGAATTACCAGACAGTTTACAACCAGTTTGAAATAAAGGAAGATATTATGAAGAATAAAACCAGGAATATTCTGAAAGTAGAAGCAATCAACAATTTATTTAAGTAAACCAGTAAAACAAAAATAAATTTGTTCTAGTGGGGGGGCTTTATGTAACGGTACATAACCCAGTCCCCATAAATGATAACTCTTGTAATACCATCAAGGTCAGAAATGGGTAAACTATAACGAGCTCAAAATTAAATTGTATCACTAAACATTATAAACGATTAAAGTGATATACAGTGACAAGTGAGTTATAGTGTACCCAATGAGGTAATAAGTGAGGGTGAAGGGAACTTCTTACAGAATTGTGCTGTAGATGTGAGAATTATAAACTGTGATAGTAGACTATGATGCTACTAACTAATTATGTATTTTGTTAAGTTATTGTAGTATTTATATTGTGTAGACAACAAAATTTAATACCTAGGTTAATTTTATATTTTTTAAAATAATTGTGTTATAGTATAAGATAACCCAGGGTTTTGTTTAAAAAAAAAAAAAAGATTTAAGTATCAGATGATAATAAAAATTAAAATAATACTGTATGAGGGAAATGGCAGAAGGAAGTAGTGCAGTGTAGGAATACTATAAGAGATTAATAAATAATATATAAATTCATTTAAAGTTAATAATAATATTAAAGACTTATATACAAAGTTATAAGAAAATAAACAGAACAGTATTATGTAAATCAAATTGGGAAAGAAACCAAGATTAAAAAGAATTATTTTTCTGTAAATAAAAAATAAATTTATAATAATTACAAAATGCCTATATACTAAAAAGTAAATAGCAGAACCAATAAAAATATATATAAAAATTATGGGTTACTAAGAGTAACGAAAATAACAAGTATTGTTTAATCGAATTTGAAATTTAAACCTGTCCGGTTGACAAAATGATGAGACAAAAATTTTATTAAAATATCCTTTAGAAATCTTTGAAAAGCACAAAATTGTTACAAAATTAAACAACAGTATAAACATTATGTACTACTACCTTAATTATTAAAGTTAACTTGCTATACTCCATAATAAAAGTGAAAAAAACCATTTTTGGACGATTAGGCATCGCCTAGCCGAGTTTGAGTTTTGACGAGATGTGACGATTTAAATTGTACCAATAATCAAGAAAATAAAAAATTAAAAAAAATTAAGGTTGCGAGCTCTTAAGCCATTTAAATCTCACTGTATTAATATAAAATACCTGTATGTACTCAGTATGAGAGGAAGCAGTAATTAATTAGTTATTTAGAAGATACTCTAATAAAAAGATAAATTGTAAAGCGTTATTAATATCGTATTTAACCCTTTGCTTGTAAGCAGGCGCTGTCCTGTTGATTCCAGACTCGACATGCTTTCTGAGTCTTGTGTGAGTTAGAATAAGATAAAAAAAATTAATGTTAATAATAAAGAAATCTGAAGACATAAATAGTCGCTAAAACAACTGATTTAAATTATGTATATTTGTTTAGGGATAGTTTGTATAAATAAAAATGTTAACTTAAATATAGTTAGGAACTATATTCTCGCGCGGAAATTGTCCCACTAACTTTTGCCCAGTACCAGGCGAAGGGAGCGGAATTTCTCTCTTGCAACGGTGACTCCGTACAGTATAGACGTAGGAGCTGTGCGCTCAAAATATGTTAACGATATTTTGTCTCGTCTTAAGATGGTGTACCAGATGTCGCTGTTCAAAGCATCTGGATGTATTAATTAATGTAGTCATGTGAATAGACAATAAGTTTAAAGTAATGTAAAACAAAAAGTATCGAAACGTAACAAAGAGTGTAACACAAGATGACATCGTGCTTGAACAAATAACAACAATTCCAAAGTCATACCCGGACATGTGAATCATCAGAAGCCACAAATTCTACTGCACGTGACAGAAGATGCAGATCGGGACTTCCGATAATCTACAAGATCATCTGAGATATCTACTCTGCATATTGTTCAACCTGCGAACTTTTGGAGCCCTTTACAGAGGAAGGCCAGAGCGAGATGGCGACGTAGCTGTTCCTGTTTCCCAAGACGGATACACCAGGACGAGTCTTCAGTATACCAATTAAAAGGTGACTCGATAGCCTGTCTATCGAGGGTTACTAATATTTGTCACACAACACTTCTTGAAAGAGACTTTTCAGAAACTATTAACTTTGTAAAGACTTATAAATTAAATCTAAGAATTTCATGTAACTATTCTAACTTCATACGTTGTAACAGTTTATATGATGATGTAGAGCATTATAATTCAAGCTATAATACCATTCTTCCAATGGTTGAGTAAAAGAAAGTCTTGCAAGCTAATATCATGAAATGAGTATAATTAAAAGTTTTAATTGCAGAAATACAGTAAGTTGACCCGGATCCGAGGTATAGCTATATAAAATCAAGTTTGATCTCAAAGTCTAAAGAAACCTTTCAAATAACTTAATAATTGAATTAGTAATGTCATGGGATCTGTCAGTATATGTTTTTTAAATGTTAAATAAAGAGAAGTCTTCTTGTTACACACATATGAGGAGTGCTTAAATCAATTGTATGCTTTGCCATTGTTTCCTTACACAGTTAGTAAGCAATTTGTTACGTTAATTATTAGTGATCAATTCTGTTACAACGTAGGCAGCCCATCTAATTAACGGAGTTTAATTACGAGGGGTTCCCTGGATTTGTAACGCGGAAAAAAGACGTTACAGAAATGCGCCACTCTGCTGATTTATGTAAAGAGTTGTTAAGCATCGTGACGCAAACAAAAGAGCGCCACTATGTTAAATTTTATAAAGGTGTTTTAAGCAAACAAATTGCGTCATTCAAAAAAATAAAGGAAACAAAGGAAAGAGTTTTAATTGTGTATATAGTGTCACAAACAAAATTGCATTCACTATGCGTGGATAAATTGTAAGATCAATAACTAAATATATAATATTGATATATGCACTCAGAAAGTTACTTTAATAAATGTAATGTTCAAAACATATTTAATACACTATTAAATAACGTAATATGTATTAAGTTACGTAGATGGTAGTATGTATAAGTAAAATGTCATTAGCGTCATACAATGTAAAATGCTATATGCAGGTTCCTACCGGCACAACCTGCATAATTCGATGTAAGTACTTGCATACATGAATTGTGACCAAGCATAACAATTTTGGTCAACCGAACAATCTGTAACAGGTTTGTTTACGACAATCTATGACCTGTTGTTTCCTGAATCATTCTGCACAGTATATGTCCAACTATCTAGCTTACATACACTAGTATGTGTTATAAAAAAAAAAAATTAATTAAAAATAACTTTGTTAATAATAAAGTATGTAATGTAGACCAAGGTAATTAAGTAGAAGTCGTGATTTAAAACTTGTGAACAAAATAATTAATTTATTTAATTGAGGAAAGTTTATGAATGAACGGAGTCAAAGTGTTGTCTAAGCGGAGTAATAATAATAAGAAATAGATTGTGCTCCCCTTCTCTCTTGTTTAAACCGGTATACAGTAGTTGTGTTATTCAGTCGCTTTGTGTAGAGGACAATAAGAGTAAAACCCCCTTTGTCCCTGACACACACGCGCAACCCTCCTTTGTTAACTAAATATGTAGGCCACCCTCTGACCTACATTCCAGAAAACAGCTGATCGGCTATTTAACCTTGAAAGATATGTGTGTGTGATTTCTGTCTCTCCCTTAGAAGAGAAGTTGTTCTTTTCTAATTTGTGTAAATTGATTACTGATGAATTTATTATATGTATATGTAATATATGTGTAATATGCTAGTATTAATTTTAAGTACGTGCTAATGTGTTAGAACAAAATGGCCCAATTTAACCCGGATTTGTTACTAAAAGACGAGCTGTCTTACGAAGCTCTTTTGCGTGGACTACCCCATGCTGATGTAACAGTCGCGGAATTACGAAGTTCAATTCGCGAATGTGGATTTGATGCGCCCGTGCAATTAAACAATCTAAGACAACTCGATTATGAAAGCGGGAAAGAAATTTGTAATGCCAAGTATAGTGAACTATACTTATTGTCTCAAACACTCCAAGACGAGAAATCTCCGGCAAAAATTTTGCGGACTACCCAGAGAATAGAGCATTTAACCAGGCGAATAAAAAATTTGTCGATCTGGCCGAATCTCACAGAAATACCCGTTGATGTACAAAAGCTAGCAGACGAAGCTCTACGCCGCTTACCTTCAATTATCAACGATTTAAGACGAAAATCCGACTCATTCAGGATGGACGAAATAGAGAAATCATTAATGAAATTACACATCTCCCCAGTACAATCCCCCACCACTGGTTTACCTCCGCCTAACACGGATCTGAACTCACCTATCGTATCGCAAGTGCAAGCGAACCCCGAACCAAATACTGATACAGATGTAAATGTCCCTCCTCCCGAGCATTTTCAGTTTCGTCCCGGAAATAATGAATTGACCAACACCCCCAATGAATCTAATCACCCTCATCGAGGAATTACCCCTATGAACTATAACGCAGATCTATACGGAAAAATGACTCACCCTGTGGAGAAGATTTTAACCGAAATCCCTTATACAGATGGTTTAAATGTTTCCAAGTTACTAACATTTATTAGTTACCTTCTTCAGATAAAGGATCTACAGCAGCTGAATGACTGGCAAATTTTACAAGTTCTGTTACCAAAGTGTAAACCCCCGTTAAAAAATCGTGTGCTAGAAGCCCTAACCTCTACTTTCCCAGTAGAAGAGCTACATAGCTCTTTAATAAAATACTTTATTCCCACCGGCATCTATGAAGAAATAAAAAGGAAGACAGTACTCCGAGTACAAGGACATCAGGAGAGATTAGCTCACTACATCTCCGATATTAGGGAGTCCTCTCGACTACTACGTGTAAGCTGGAATGAAACACAACTGGTGGACACCATTTTAATAGGAGTGTCACCCGAAGAAAGATCTCGACTATCATTGATGAATAGACCCAATACTATTGCTGATCTAGAACAGTGCAGTATCCATTCTTCAAATGTATGGTACTCAGATCAAAATAGAGAAGCAATGAAAACCTCTGGAACTAATAGACATCAATTGCGAGCACTACTGCCTGATGTAACAATCTCGTATGAAAGACAAGTTTCTAGTAGACCTCACCATGTGCGCAAAGCTGGTAAGTTAACTGTAAACCCAGATAAAGCGGAAACCAAGTACCCACCTCGCAGAAAACCCACCTGTTATAATTGTGGCAAATATGGGCACATAAGAAGAGAGTGCAAAAGTAAGCCATTGGAACGGAATAACCCCAATTCAAAAAACATGTAAGGCAGGGAAACCCGAAAACCTGTGTCTCCCGCAGCTACTCAAAATTGGGTAAACTAAAAGAAACCAATAATAATAAGAATGAATTATTCTGTAACCAAGTGAAAAACAAAAAGGTGCGAAAGAAATCGACCCCTATGTGCGAGAATTTCGTGAAAAGTGTAATGCGATTAATAGATGTAAATGGAAAAAAAAATCTACTACCATTAATACGAGTCGACTTAGGCGTTACATCCCCCATCGCCTTAATTGATTCGGGATCTAGTAGAAGCTTAATCAGCCAAGACTTAGCGGACATGTTAGCTAAACATCATCTAGTAAAACGGAACCAACCTGTGAATATAAAGTGTGCTAAATAAATATGGTGATTAAATAGACGATAGTTCTAGGAGCGTTTCTTAAATCCCCAAAGTAGTTTAATAAATAATAAATAATAAAGTGAATAATAATAATTGATTTAAATACTAGAGCTAAATAAATCCTGAGTTATACTAAAATTGTGTGAAGTGTAGAAGTAAGTAGGAAAAAAGAAAATAATAATAAAAAGTTCAGTTGCATATTGTAAACACTCCCTGTGGTGGCCAGTTAGAGGAAATAAAAGCGTGTTCAGTAATGTAGGAATTGTAGTAAGCAGCCACGCACCCTCCCTCTATTGTGATAAACAGGTGCTAGCCTAAACAATTGAAAAACCACCCCTAGTGTGTATTACAATGAACAATGCATTATGTAAAGTATCTCCCCTCCCGCATAGTTTGTTTAAGTATTGTAAAAAGAGATAAAAGAGAATCATATTCGTGAGATTCCGCTTCTCTCAAACCAGTGATCTAAAGTGGAGTATGGGATCCTCTTTAGATCACATTAGAAATAAGTTTATGAGATATAATCAAGTAGTGATTATAAATGTAACGTAACAGGTCACAACGGCGCCGACTGAAAGGGTAATGATAGGGCAGAAATGTGCCAAAGATCATTAATAAATGCTGAAAGCTAACTTCCGTAGTTAGAGTAAGCTGGTGTCAGTCGGGCCGGGATGTTGTGAGTTACGGATAAGTAGGGATCATTCCAATCTAAGGTTTGGAAATTAGTATTAAGATTAAAATGTAAGTTAGTACTTAAGAAGTAAGAAAAAGGGAATTTCACGAAGGCGATCATTTAAATGAACAAAGTCATTTAAAAAAAAAAAAAAAAAAAAAAAAAAACAAACTGTGCAATAATAAAAAAAATAACTTCACACACTGACACTAATCGTACTCCCAGTCGCAAATAACGGATAAGCAGATAAAGCGAATATGGAACAAAGCCCGCTCTAACTTGAGAGCAAGCTTGGAAAAATCCAGAAGATACCACGAGAAAGGTAATCATAGCAACTCAGTCAGGTACCAAGTAGGTGACTTAGTAATGTACAAGACTCACCCCATTAGTAGTGCGATTGATAAGACCACCTCGAAACTATCATTCAGATGGTGTGGCCCTTACCAAATCCAAAAGTACCTAACTCCAGTTACAGTAGCCCTGTGCGAACCTGCAACTCAGAAATATGTGCGGAGAACGCATATTTCTCAACTAAAGTTGTATAAGAAGAAGTGACGGTATAGTATAACCCAAAAAGAAAAGGGATACTAGGCAGTAAAGAAAATTATATTTCTGAATCCGCGTAAGAAATGTAAAACGTAGAGTTTGGAAACGAGGCCTGATCAACCTGAGTTCCAGTTCTGCGAAGCATGCATTAATGAATAATCATTAACTAGATGGGTACTAACACTCATTAACTACATGAGTTATATAGGACTCACAGAAGAAAAGATAGAATTCTAAATAGTAAAGATTTAGAAAGTTACTCTATAGAAGAGAGAGTAAGACAAACAAAAAAACCGGTAGTAAAATTAAGTGATAGAGATAAGAAAGAGTTTTGTGTTTTAATTGTGCAAATATTTAGTGTAAATAGTATGTAAAAAAAAAAAAAAAGTAGTTCATAAGAATATAAAGTGTACTGTGTTGTAACTATAGGTATTAACTATGTGGACAACGTTGTAAAGTGTACGACAACGATGTGAAAGATATTACACACACTGACACTAATCGTACTCCCAGTCCCCAATAGTGAGTTAGACTCAAAAAAGCAAAACCGTAGCGTGCAATTTAAGCGGTGGAGTCTGTGACGATTTAAATTGTACCAATAATCAAGAAAATAAAAAATTAAAAAAAATTAAGGTTGCGAGCTCTTAAGCCATTTAAATCTCACTGTATTAATATAAAATACCTGTATGTACTCAGTATGAGAGGAAGCAGTAATTAATTAGTTATTTAGAAGATACTCTAATAAAAAGATAAATTGTAAAGCGTTATTAATATCGTATTTAACCCTTTGCTTGTAAGCAGGCGCTGTCCTGTTGATTCCAGACTCGACATGCTTTCTGAGTCTTGTGTGAGTTAGAATAAGATAAAAAAAATTAATGTTAATAATAAAGAAATCTGAAGACATAAATAGTCGCTAAAACAACTGATTTAAATTATGTATATTTGTTTAGGGATAGTTTGTATAAATAAAAATGTTAACTTAAATATAGTTAGGAACTATATTCTCGCGCGGAAATTGTCCCACTAACTTTTGCCCAGTACCAGGCGAAGGGAGCGGAATTTCTCTCTTGCAACGGTGACTCCGTACAGTATAGACGTAGGAGCTGTGCGCTCAAAATATGTTAACGATATTTTGTCTCGTCTTAAGATGGTGTACCAGATGTCGCTGTTCAAAGCATCTGGATGTATTAATTAATGTAGTCATGTGAATAGACAATAAGTTTAAAGTAATGTAAAACAAAAAGTATCGAAACGTAACAAAGAGTGTAACACAAGATGACATCGTGCTTGAACAAATAACAACAATTCCAAAGTCATACCCGGACATGTGAATCATCAGAAGCCACAAATTCTACTGCACGTGACAGAAGATGCAGATCGGGACTTCCGATAATCTACAAGATCATCTGAGATATCTACTCTGCATATTGTTCAACCTGCGAACTTTTGGAGCCCTTTACAGAGGAAGGCCAGAGCGAGATGGCGACGTAGCTGTTCCTGTTTCCCAAGACGGATACACCAGGACGAGTCTTCAGTATACCAATTAAAAGGTGACTCGATAGCCTGTCTATCGAGGGTTACTAATATTTGTCACACAACACTTCTTAAAAGAGACTTTTCAGAAACTATTAACTTTGTAAAGACTTATAAATTAAATCTAAGAATTTCATGTAACTATTCTAACTTCATACGTTGTAACAGTTTATATGATGATGTAGAGCATTATAATTCAAGCTATAATACCATTCTTCCAATGGTTGAGTAAAAGAAAGTCTTGCAAGCTAATATCATGAAATGAGTATAATTAAAAGTTTTAATTGCAGAAATACAGTAAGTTGACCCGGATCCGAGGTATAGCTATATAAAATCAAGTTTGATCTCAAAGTCTAAAGAAACCTTTCATATAACTTAATAATTGAATTAGAAATGTCATGGGATCTGTCAGTATATGTTTTTTAAATGTTAAATAAAGAGAAGTCTTCTTGTTACACACATATGAGGAGTGCTTAAATCAATTGTATGCCTTGCCATTGTTTCCTTACACAGTTAGTAAGCAATTTGTTACATTAATTATTAGTGATCAATTCTGTTACAACGTAGGCAGCCCATCTAATTAACGGAGTTTAATTACGAGGGGTTCCCTGGATTTGTAACGCGGAAAAAAGACGTTACAGAGATTGTATGTGACAAACGGTTATGAAATTACAACCAAATACGAACACCACCTGAGAAACGGCTTCACCCAAGTAAGAACTTCAAGAAGAGAGGTAATATAAACATTTCTTTTAATATTTAACGAAGAAAACTCAAACCGAATGGTCGTGTAGTACAGAAACGATTAAAGGGTAACCACATGTTTTATTAAAAACAAACGCACTCTGCTCTCTTACGGACATTTCCGGAACTACGTACTAAGCGAAATAAAAAAATTTTTGAATATTTTTTCTATATTTGTAAAGCGTAGTATAATTATCCATTTCTGACCATCTCATAACAAAAAGAACTTACCCTTAATCCTGGGGAAAATAACTCAAAGGATTATATGTTGATTGATGTTTAAACAAAAGATAAAATTGTAAAAAATCGCTCAAAACTGTATATTTTTTATGACAATTCCTTGTTACTCAATGAAGTCGATATCATGTACTAGTTAATGAAAATATCGATTGTAATATTTGTATTTTGGCGGAAGGAAAAAAAAAACAATAATATAAACAATATATATTATTGAAAAAATGATATTGAATAAAAAAAAGTGTTTCCTTTCTTGTAGTGGGTAGTTGTAGTAGGTTTCAGAATAAAGAAGAAGAGGACAGTCCACCGGGTCGTATTCTGCCACAGTGTCGTCTGGTTACCCTATATTTGGAGACTAGTGTCAAAATCAGCTGATTCAGTTCACGGCGAATATTTGAAAAATTTAGAAATCGTCTAAACCGAGGGTACACAAACGGTACTTGCTCTCTCTTCAAAATAAGGCTAAACAACTTCCCTACTTGACCCAAATCACACACACTCGATTTCTGCTTTGTTTGAGTAACATTACCAACAACTTTATTTAAACTTCAGTCATTATAATTCATAAGTGGCGACTGCAAAGAGGTGTTCTGACCAAGTAGAAACTGTAAAAAAGTTACGGACGCATCGTTGGTACCTCATAGGCGGGACGTTACAATATTTATCCGCAGATCCTCGCTTATTGACAATATTTAAGAATATTGTGGCAACGGCACAAGAAGCGAATAAACTACTATAATCAACCAACTAATATGTTTTCCCGTTTTCCGCGATGGAGCCGAATGAATGATTAAAAAGGCTGGTTATGGTCGCATAGCACTCATTTCACGGAATTTTTACACAAGCGTGACGAGTTTGCGTTCTATTTGATGAGTCATTTGATAATTGCTCGGGTGAGTCACTTATGATGATTACACCTACACGTTTAACACTTAATAATTGTATAATTTAATGGTTGTCCGAAATCATAAGATCGAAATTATAACCGTGCAGTTGTTCGACAACAAGTCGGCGTCTGTTTGTGATGTGATTATTTGTTAGTAACGACAACTTTACGGTGTTAGCGTTTATGTCATTAATGGTATGGACTGTATTAAAACATTGTATTTGTCAGTTGTTGATTATTCCCAGTCAGTAGCGACAAAAATTTATAGTTGGGGTTAGCTATTTTCTGGGTTCAGTTCAGCATTTTAGGTGAAGATTTGGGGTGTTTGTTTGTATATCTCAGACTTAAATGAAATCAGGCTTAAAGATTATGACCTGTATTTACGTTCATTTTGTATACAATCATAATTTGAAAATAATGTCCTATTAAACATCTCTGAATACTAGTTTAAAAACTTGACGATCTTTTTTTTGTACGCTAAATTTTGCAGAGCTAATGAAAGAATTATCCCCCCCCTTAATTAATTAATTAATATTGTATGCGGTAAGTAGAGAGAGATCACATGAGTAGTTGGTGTTTCACTCATACATACTTAGGGCCGATGCATACATCTCGAATAGAGGAATAGAGGAAAGGAACTTTTGAAAATACCGGTAGGGTGTAATACTCGATAGGTTTCAGTAGAAGCAGCTGTTACAAGAATTTTTTACAGCGAGACACATTACAGCATAATTTTCAAATTGCAAAAACAAACGAAAACTGATTTACTGTGAAAAATTTATGCAGTATGTATTGTGACCCCGTGAATAAATTATACTTACTGTATTTCAAGTCACTTCTTTGGGAAGTGCAGAAGACGACAAATGCTTCTGAAAGTGACAACGCTGACCCTACAAAATTACTTCTATTATTTGACTAATTTCGTTCAGTCCGTGAGTGAGTAGGAAAGTACTGATACCTACAGCAACATCAGATATTCTTACTAGTGGTATAGATGCATATTGTTACGACACCAAAAGCAGCCCCAATACCAGAGAAGAACTATAAAGAATTAACAATATTAAATCAAGGAAAATAAAATGACTATGACGAGACAAATGACCATGACCCAACCCAAGTGATTGACCCGATAAAGACAATAAATGAGAAAGTGTAAACTAAACTAATGATAAAAAGCACAAAAAGTAATACATACCTAGTAATGAGCATTAAATAAAATAATACAAAAGGAAGTACACTAATCATAATAAATAAGTGAACCAATTATTAATAGATAATGTGGGTTATTAATAGCCTTATTATGATAAGAAAACAAAACATAAAATGTTGAAAGACTAACTATAAATTTGTGTTTAAAATCCAGTAAAACCCAAGAGTGAGAGATAGGTAGGAAGTGATAGTGATAAACAGTGAAAGTGTTAGAAGTGATGATATAAACAATTCATAATTTTAAGAATAAATCAAAGGTAATAAACCAGAAACAAAAGGTTGATAGACAACTAATTCCATAATGTTAAATAGTAAGAAACATAAGTTATGAGTGCAATGATAATAAAACATCCTATATTAATAAAACAATCAAAGGGATGATTATCACGATAGAATAGATGGTGTTAAAATATTATTCACCAAAATTGTTATTTGTTTAATTAAAAGAGTTGTGTTTATAAGAAGGAATATGGCTGGAAAATGAACAGACCATAAACCTATTTTTGTGTTATGTTTTTATAGTAGTATTAAGTGCTAAAAAAGTGTGTAACAAATAATAATAGATATAAGTAAGGAGATAAATTTTACAAACATAATATTAATCATCAGAGTAAAGGCAGAAAAAGAAAAAAGAGAATAACAGACAAGGAATTATTGTAAATTAATAATAACATTCAATTATTGTAAAATAGCCTAAAGTAATTCAAAAAGTAAATAAGTAATAAGTGACAGCAAGCAAAACATGTGTAAATGAAAAATAATCTTTAATTTGTGTAAAGTAAGAAGTTATAGACAATTACTGCTTAGGCCTATAAAATGCCTAACTGTATAAATTCAAAATAAACAATTTGTAAGCACGTAACTATTGTATTAGAAAATTAAGAACAAGTAACTCATTAATTACAATATTAGTTAACAATAATAAAATGTCAGAAATAGAATAAACTGATAAAATAAGGAAAATATGTAATAACATAATATTAGCAATTTTGTCAAAACATTAATACATGAACAAACCCAGCTTTGTGGGATATCAAAATAATCTTTGAAAGAAAATAGAGACATTTATGTTAATATCTAATGCATTGATAAGGAGACCAAGGAATAAAAGCAATTAGAAAATATTTATTCATTTTGAACCAAAACTCAGATTTTATAACAATAGATACAAAGGTATTCAACCAATAAGAGTATAGGTGGTTACCATAACAACGGAACGTTATTATATTTAAATCCGTTATAAAACGTTAGTCCATTATTGACGATCAAGAGAGACAGAAGCCAAACCATATTCGACTCAATTATTAGTTAAAATAGTAAGAAATACTACCAAATTTAATAAGATGTGGATTCAAGAAGTTGAACAAAGACCTATTTAAACAAGGAGAGCAAATAAACCAGATTTTAATAATTAAAAATAAATAAAAATTCTAATTAATTGAAAAAGAAGCCAGATGAAGCAGAAGATCCAAATGGTGGAAAATTAATGGATGTATCAACCCAACCTGGACAATAACAGTGACTCATCACCAGAAATCGACAAGATTTTGTTAAGTATATCTGAATTACCAGAATTTGCGAACTAAATTAATTAACTTTTCTCACAACACAATAACTCTCACTCCGAACTTGGTAACTAAATTTCTTTCAAGGATTGATTGATAATATTTATTAAACTTGTATGTAAACATAAATTAACCTATGTACGAAGTATGAAATATTAGCACACACTTTTTAACACTCAGAAATGAATTGTATTTAAACCTTAATAGTATATAAGTGCCATTGATGTAAGGTGGTGTACTTTAATAACATCTTGTTTTAATTTTTTTCGTAATCAAAAGAACTCGTTGACTGAATGAACTGTATAAAATAAACATTAACGGCAACCATGCCGGAATAGTAACTCTTCAGCCAACATAGCCAACCTTGAGATATAGTCTGTTTATTGCCGGAGCAACATTGTTTTATAATATTATATTTTGTATCTAAATGATCAATGATTCATTATTTTAAATACTAATAAACTAGTACTGATTATTAATAACCGTCCTTCATTTTATTTGAATAGTATTATAAAGTTTGTGCATTTTAGCGGTGAATAAAATTATTTACCAGATTTGGACGTTGGCAACACGACGAACCACACGCGAGATTCGAATACCCGTTAGTCGGCGAGGGTAATTCGAATTTGTTATCACCGCACAGAAGACAACCCAGTTTGAACTTTTTAATTGTTTTAATAAACAATTTGGCGCCTATCGGGAAATAAATACACTCATCAAAGGACAGGTAAGGATTACACCCGTGAAGATTTCGGTACTGGTTATTCGTGCGTTCGCGACGGACATCGTCAGCGTGAGAACTTTGAAAAAGTACGACTTTCAGATAAATACAAAGTGACGACTACAACGTGTGGAATAAAATACGCATAAAGGTCTTGTCGTTACGAATTGACGCTCCATCGCGGGGCTTAAACGAGGCGGACGGCCGGTCGTTACAATATATAGTGCAACAGTACGTATGTGTTTGGTATTGTGCATTGCACAGTTAGTTAAGATAATTTATGTAAATTAAAATAAATAATCAATATTGTCAGTAGTATAATAATTCAGATAGAAAGCTGTACAGGGGAACAACGAATTTGCCTGCTTGAACAGGAAAGTCACGCTATACACAGCTGCGTCTGTGTACACGTGTATCTTACGTGTGTGAGTGCGGGCAGTTAATTCCTGCAAAGCGTCACCCCCAAATAAACGTTAATCGATAAATAAATTATTTAAATTGTGATAAGTGTGTGTAAAATATCACAAAACAAAATACGCCACAGTGTGAATAATATAAAGACGCACGCATATACAAAAGATTGTGCGAAAACAATAAAAAGTATAAACACAGTGCAAATAAATGTAAATAAAACCTATAATAATTAAGATAGAGAAAAGCGGTTAACACACAGTTGTACATATAAAAATACCCACCAGATGGATGTCGGGTAATTTGCAAAAGACTTCGCATGTTGCGAAGACCAGTGAAATAAGTGTGTAAATAATCGTGTTTATAAAGGGACGCTACGACAGACTGATTCATGCAGAGAATTGTCGAGACATGATTTTTGCGCCCAAGAGTATAAATACGCGAGACACACCAGCCTTTTTCTCTTTCTCGTTCAACCACAGCGGCAGCCGGAGGCTATGCCCGACAACTTCATCACTTTCGTGAGATGACCGCTGCAGCCAGAGGCTATTACTGGAGACGAGGGAGCATCCAACTACATGGTATAGATTCCAGCCGTACGGTACGAGTCATCGGACTACCGAGAGGATCCGGAGGATGGGGAACGGACTCCAGGACTACACCGACTACGGAGGATCAACCAGGATCAAGGACTCAGGACCAGAAGAGCATACGCTGAGAAATTACTACCACGATTAAGGTGAAATAAATCCATGTACTCATCAAAAACAAAAGACTCAATTAAAGACAATAAAACAATTGAAAAGAAAGACAATATAATTTCAAAAGTGAAATTTATAATTTTCTAAATGTAACTGTTTATTGTATAGTAATTTATAGTAATATTTGAACTTATGAAAGTATATTTTTTTGAAATTATAATTTAACGAAGATATTTAAATTAATTTTGAAAGTAAATAATAATTTTTTTAAAGTAATTAATATGTCATAAATAAGAGATGCATATGCAATAACAATAATTTAAAAAGAAAAATTAGAGAATTTAATAAGAAATTAAAGACATTGAGCAAGTCGAGAGCAATATTATATCATAATCAATGTTATTTATAGTTATAAGTTTGTATTTTATGTTTCTATGCTTACTATGAGATATTACTTGTATTTTATTAACAAGTATGTGTACTACAAATACACACATGCAAATACTAATGAAGTTTTTACCTCGCAATATTTTTGAAATTTTTAATTAATAAATGTTTGAAAGATTCTAAACAATTCACGTTGTTATTATTATTACGATTACACCCGTTGTAAATTTATAACGTAAGTATCGTTGCAAATAAATTGTGGTACCAAACGTGTGGCTCGTTAACGATATAGACAAATCGTTATAATAAATCCTAAACCATATATGGTGTATTCATTTGAGAAAATACTTTCTGAAATTAAACTCAGTCCTGAAAGCAGAAATCTTATTTAAAAACTATGCATTCATTTTACAACTACAGTCAGCAGACTTGAGGAAAAGGCTTTTTAGTAACACACATATAATTAAAAAAATGAATTTGTTTTTAGTAAGTGATGCCCTTAAAACTGTCAATGAACCTATTGTTGAAATAGCCGAACTATTGGGATGTACATGTGAAATTGATGAGTCCACTGTAAATCCATAGAAAAAGATTAGTTTCATAAAATGGCGCAATACTGCTAATACAGTGGATTTATAGGCTGAATAAGGTTCGCACAAAGATGATGTTGTTATGAACCCTTTCAGGAATTACATGACTATTTCTGTGAAATCGAGAGAATCTTCAGCCAGATGAACTTTGTAATATAAAATCTGCTTAACGGGATGAGTAACAGTACTCTAAAAGCTATTGTTACTGTCAGGAAGCGGACTACGGCGTATAGGGAAGTGTTGGCATAATTATGAAGTTCCCAGCTCAGTGCTACAAATGTTAGGTACCTTGAGTGATGAAGATATAATATAAAGTTTTAGTACTCTATATTTTGTAATACGGAAGAGTTACAATAGGAATATGTTTCAAAGTTTCATAACTCTATTCCTATATTTTGTAATACGTAAGAGTAAAAATATTGTACGGCAAATATCAAGTGATGTAGGCCTACATAATAAGTTCCATAATATAACAAATCATTGATATGGATGTACTTGTTGAAAGTGAATATTTTGTTAATATATGGCAGATATTTTGGAAAATAATCTTTACATATTCTTTCAGCGTGTATTAATAATTGTACCTATGAAGAACAATTAATTCATTGAGCAAGACATCTCTAGTTTCTTGTATCATGTTTTTGACAAAGAATTAAATGTTTCAACTACTGGATTTTTAATTGAGAAGAATTTGTAGTACTGTTTACAGTCATTTGTAAATTTTACAAATGTGTTAATTATATTGGATGAGTTAGTATTGGAAGGAATAGCCTTAATCATCAGAGAAACATGAGCAAAGTGGAAACACTACCAATGCCACTGAAATCGTTTTACTACAAAATCTGCATTTCAGAATGATGAAATGATAGTGATTTAGGAGAGCGAGTAGTCTAGGTGCTTTACACTACATTTTCTTGCTTGAAAATAAATTACATTTCACAGTAAATCTGGTGTCAAATGTATTACGTCGTGCTACTCTGATGTATTGTGGTTAATATCACTCAATTTTCCCTCTTCAGATTGAAGAGGAAACATTTATACGTAAATACTATACGTACCTTTTGATTAAGGTGTTGCTTGTGTTTAACGTTTGACTTCTGTCCGTCAGCGTTTTGGAATCCCAGCATGCTCAGCTGACTTTATTTGAGTTTTTACTTTACATGAAATTTCGACAGTGGAAGAGGCGTCCACTATTGTGGTAGATTCGTGGTAGATTCAGTTAGTCAGTTCTTCTGACTTGCAGATGTTAAATTGTTTAGACGAACGGTAGTGTAGTGATATGCAGTGTTATGAGAGAATGTGGAATCACAATATACATTATATTTAATAACACACAATGTGTTTTACACATTAATTCATAAAATGCACTAAGTAAACTGTACAGAAAACTATTATATGAAAATAAAGAAATTTGTTAATAAATGTGCAATTATTTGCAAATAATTTTCAATTTTCAAAGTAACATGGAAATAAAAAACTATTTGCAAAAATTTTATTAGGAATCTAACACAAAATTCCAAACGTCAGAGACAGATTATTCTCCCGCAGTGGTTTATAGAAATAGTCTGAGTTTTAAAGAAAAGGAAAGCCTCATTCAAAGGCGCAATTGAAGTTTATAAAAACTGTTCAAGGTTCAATGAATCGAACTGTGTAGGCGAAACAAATGAAAGAGAAACTACGTTACCCGAAAAGATTTCAAAATATTATATATTTTTGTTGGTTAATAAAGTGACGTAGGTAGATAATATGAATCGATCCAATTCAGTGAGAAACACGTATATCTCAAAGCTAGTCTGTCGCAATACCAAGTCCCTCAGCGTGATGGGTACAACATATACATACGGCAGACGTTAAGGAAGAGAAAGAGTAAAAAGCAGGAGCGAAACATAAAAGCTCCATTGATTATAGACGTGCGCTATTCTATTCATAAGAATACAATTCATCCATCAATGTCATAATGTAAAGAAGCCAGATTAATTTTTAAAATCACAAAAGCGGCAAATTTTCTTTATCTATTATAGAAGTAGTCTCTCAACAGTGTATTTAACTAAAGAGAGGACTATAAATATCATTCAAGACTGCTGCAATATTAAGTTCATTGCACCTGATTTAAACATTTAACTACAAATGTAATTAAATGAAGGAAGCAGTAAACTGTGTTTTATTTGTTGCTAAGACTCTGGTAAATCTAAACCAAGTAATTTAGATTTCGTATTTAATCAACGTACACTTTGTGTTATCAAACGTTAAAGTAATTAGAAATAAGGTGTAAAAAAAGTAAATTGTAATTTGAGAACTGAAGCATCTGTCTTAATTCTGCTCTTATCTGACTAGTATGTTAGGGCGAAGTCTTTTATATTTTGTAAAGATTGAATAATGTTTTATATTTGTACAGAACTGAATTGAAAGTTACAGATACTTGACTTCACACAGGACAGAGGCATTGTGGTGTCTGCCAAGGACTATTTCGTAAAACTATGTACGGGCCTACACAGTGGATTTATTTCAGTACTCAAAATCCAAAGAAACACATTACAAATTCCGCGCTGAGCGTAAAAGATACGGCCATTATGAAATAATATTAATAAAAATTACTCCACTAAGACATCAGCACTTGTACTTACGAGAAATCTGTCACAAAATAAAAAGTACTGATTAGAAATATAAAAGAAAATACACTTCTTGAAATATCTTAAAAGGTAAAATAGGAAAAAAGAATAACTTTAGGAAATTAGAATTAGCACTTACAAAACAATCAGTTGTCAGTATTAAGTCTGACAACTTAGGTGAAGAATGGAATTGGGCAGTTGGCAATGGCGTGAACAACTTTAACTTCAATTCACCAGTGTATATACACATTACTGCACACCATACTGTCACGTCGTTGCAAAAAGGAAAAACCGATTAATATTATTGACCGTGATATTAATTACGTAATAGTACCTAATGACATATCAGCTAATAATTTTTTTCTGATATTTGACACTCAAGATGGACCCCGGGCCGATCCGGAGCTTAATATGCCTCCTTCAGCCAAAGGATAAAGACGATGATGAGGAAGCTAATAATGGAATGCGTAATGAGCTATACATAGCACGTTCAAGAACATTGTAGAGCTTGAGAAATTAGCGCGTGATATCTCGTGGCACCGAGTTTATTTGTCTTCTTTGATCGACATCTATATAAATTTAGACGAAATCAAAGGAATTGTTTTAATATGATTAATTTTGTGCTGATAATGAGTGGGGAACAGATGCAAAATTGTTAGATGGGATAAGCAAGACGGAGAGGTCTACGGAATGACAATGAACATCAACAAATAAGAATGTCAAGTCAAGGCGAACAAGAAAAGATCTGGAGGGATCGTTGGCGCCGAGCAATAGGAACAGGTTATCATTTTGTTAGGCAGTTTACTGAGGTTTAATGGAAGTTGTAGAGAAGAAATCAAAACCATGACTGTAAATGCAGTGTGTAGACGTAAAATATGTTCAAAATACTTAAACATTTACTACTTGACAAAGGATACCACTAGATTACACTCTGAGAAGGAGGTTAATTCCGGAGCAAATGTATTAGGTATTAATTGTATATAAATATTAATGGTATAATAAGTATTAATACATAATTCTTAAATATTAAGAGGTACTTAGTCAATTATTTTTAATTAGCGCCTTTGCCCTCCACAGGATGCTATCTTTGGGTTGAATCTTCTCTCTGGGCCCACTCAACACTAATGGCCATACCAGTTGGGGAGGTGTAGGTCCTACGTGTTTAGGTTACTTTTGTTTAGGTTACTCAATGCCTTACTTAACAATCATAAGAATAAAGTAATGATCTGCATTAACTTAAACATTTTCAAGGAGATGATTTTAAAATCTGTATAATATTTACCTTATTTCTTCCGTCGTGTGACTTCGTGTTGCGTTCGATTTGATTAACGCGTTTCGAAACATATGTTTCGTCTTCAGAAATAAATAAAAATTCACTCTTAGCGAGGTCGTTACATATTAAAATTGCAAATATTGGAAAACGATTCCACACATATCCGCGTTACATGAGTGCGCACTCGAGTCGGACCGATCGGACACTGACTATCAATAGCTATTGTCAGTCAGTAACACGTAATGTAACGTGTTAGTCAGTAATAGCTATTGTCAGTCAGTAACATATCCGCATGTAACGCGGATATGTGTGGAATCGTTTTCCAATATTGTAACGTTACCAAATATGGTAGTTACATAAAATAAGTTAATATAACGTCAAGTAAGAGAAAAGCATGAAAGTAAATCTAGATAAATAAACCAATGTATATAAAAGTGTGTATCTACAAATATATTAGTATAAAAATCCAACGATGAGGAAGATAATATTAACATAGCAACATCAAATACGAAATGAAGAAAGAAGATGACCATGAGCCCAAAACAAAAATATCAGTAACCAGACCCAATAGGATCCAACAGTGAGGGGAACCAACAAAAATAAGGACCAATAAACTCCAACAGCGAGGGAAACAACTGAAGATAATGACTACAATGAAAATATTGAAGAAGAAGAAAGAAGCAGGACAAGGAAACGTACCATGAAGAGAGAAGAAAATGGATAGACCATACAAGGACTCAGCATAAACCAAGTGTACTAGAGACTATATTAGTAACCAAAGGAATGGTGATTATCAAATATGAAAAGAAAAACAGTGTTTAACATTTAAGGAACCACAAACAATTACAGTGAATACTTAATATAGATGTGAAACCTGTGACCAGTTAACTAATTTCAACCGAATAAACCACACAAACAATTCCAGTGATAAGGTTTATAGTGTAAGAAAATATGTTAATTTCATAGTGAAAGCAGTAAGAATTAAATAGTCAAATATACACAGACAATGAGTGTGACTAATTTAATAAAGGTTGTGATCAATATAGATAATCATAAAACCACCAGAATAGAATAAAATCGAAATATTATATTACTGTTCATAGAGAACTGACAATAAATAAAAAACCTTTGTTATGTATCAAACAAAATGACAGGAATTAAATTCAACCAATGACCAGAGAGATATTGTAATTAATACAAAAAATATTTGTGTTATTGTTTAAGAAAAAGTTGTGTAAACATGTGTAACAAAACAATTAAAATATTATAGTAAGATACCATACTGAAGTCATGTTAGTAGTAGCAAAATACTGCATTAAAACATGTTGTACATTGTTATATAACCCCATAGGAAAGACACCTATGAAACAGAAAATCATACATGTTAAAGTAAATAAATGACCATCAACTATGATATCAATCAAGAATTTGTTATAAATAATAATATATCCTAATAGACAGTGTATTATATTGCAACACAATGTAAATAAAACAGATCAAATATGATGGCACAGAGATAGAAGAAATAGAGCCTAGTATGCCAATTTAGTTAGACAAAATACAATATCAAAACAAGTAACAATGTTAATGAAAGTATTACCAGTAGTTAGATAAACATCTGGTACTACTGTGAGAACAGATTCTGAACATAATGATAACAGTTTTGTAACAAAAATATTGTAAACTAGCTAACTAAGAACACATAGCCAAAAGTAAGCAGAAACATTGTATAACCAACTAGTTAAGCAAAATACTGTATTAAAGCTTGAACAAAGATTGTTAAGAGTGTTACCAGTAGTAAGAGGAAAACCTAATGCTACTTTGAGAACAGACTATGACCATGAAAACAGTCATTTTCTATATAAATAATTAAAAACCAAATGACCATGATGGAGGAATCCATATGTAAACAAACGATGAAGAGCAAGTTATATATGCAAAATGTAACATATAAACTTAGTTAAAAGTAGATGAAAATGTTATCAAGAATCAGAATAATGTCTGATACTACTTTGGAAACCCAAATAAAGTGTAACAATAACAATTTAGTTATTGTTTTAACAAAAATAAATGACTACCATGCTATGACACAATGTAAACAGACCCATTACTAAGAAATTGAAGGGTTCTGAGATAGCTAAAAGCTAACCATTATATGTAGTGAATTAGGTACAATGAGTGTACACTAATTACAATTAGTACAGGATCTAAATTGTATAGAAAAAACCAGAAATAAAGTAACAATTGTATAAGAGAGATAGGAGAGGACTAAAACAATGTAAATAGTAGATTAAATACAGCCATGTACATATATTCTAGTGTAAAATTATGTAAATAGACGTTTCTAGTATTATTACATTGCAGTATTACTGTTATTAAATAAGAAAAATTAGTTTTAAGTACATTTATGAAAAATCAAATATGGACGCCCAAAGACGCCATAACGAGATATTGTTTAGGGAACAATAATTCCCAAGTTTTGAATTAAACCAGTTGAGATATGGACTCAGAGCGTTTATTTAAAAAGTGTTTTAGTATAAATAATTAAATTTGGTGTAATAGACTTATAAATATAAGATACACCATAAATAATTAATAAAATCGTTATAGTGATAGAAGTAATGGACGGAAAATAATCTTGTTTAGACTTGAATTAAAGCGCAGGTTGTCCGCAATTTACTGACACTAACCATTTAACGATAAGACATAGATTAAGAAAGTTATCGTGATTTTAAACTTTTCAATTATGTTTTGTACCAGTGCTGACGTCATAAAGCTTCAAACGCAAAGACCAAATTTGGTAAAAAATTAAATATTTTAAGAAAACAAAGGGCTTTGGGTTAGAGAGTATAGTTTTTTCAACCAATCGAATGAATGAACATTGGGCAGACGAGCCAGAGACGCTTCGAAGAAGCAACACAGTTCACGATCAGTCATTCTACGGAGAGGTCATGTCACTCGCCGATATGAAGAAGTTTAATTTTTGAATTGTGCGCGACAGAGACAAGTAAATCAACATACACATAACCTGTAAACTACACCAACATAAACGAGTGAAATGTGCGGAGTGTACACATTTAAGTACGATTAGTGTATAATATCAATCGTACTTGCGAGTGTTGTGAAAGATAAAAACAGGGAGTACAATTTTTTATTTAATTAACATTGAATCAGAAACAAAATTTTTGTAAATAAATAATGTTGATACTACGCAAGTCAGTAAAAAGCGAAGTATCAAAACCGATGATGGAATTTATCAGAATTAATGGAAGTATTAATTCGCAATTATTAATATGTTGAATAAATATTTTAATTATTTATCATAATTAAAAGAATGAAGTATGAAGTATTTATTACAAAATACGAGCAATACCAATAGTCGCTAAATTGACTAAAGTTGTTTTCTTGATTTTATTTCGATATTTTAAAGTAAACGTTTTTAACTTTCATGCGAAAGAATAAATATAATACTGATAATGACACATCAAAACTATTACGAATAATGTGTTTATATTTAGATTAAGAAACAATAAATATTAAAAAATAATTAACCATTATAACAATACCCGCTATAAGATAACCTTAGAGTCGTAACGGTAACTTGCCAATTTCTCTGTTAAAAGTCTGTTCTCAAGTAAAATCCAAACCAGATGGAAATAATAACAAGAGTTTTTTAATAAATTTTTCTCTTGCAAGTAAATAATTCTCAAAGTGAATTATTAAAATAAAGTAATACATTTTAACTGTGCAAGCCAACGAGCTTGGTAATTGTCAAACGAGTACTATAGACTGCGTGCGCATTCCCGCGTACGATAATACCATAACTATCAGTTATATGGTACTACTTTTCGATTTTTATATTTGTTTGTTTGTTATTAAGTATTGTTCATTTTATATCATTATTAATATTACATCTTGTACCTGGTATCATGCTACCTAAAAGAACCATACGGACATGGTAATTCACTGATACAAGAGGACATAACCTCTTAAAATTAAACTATTGTACAACTAACAGGTTTACCAGCCTTGAGACGAAGAAGAGTCTTATTTTAAATTTTATTAATTGTAATTATTATCCGAAAGGTTATTAGCAACTGATTGTTAATTGTTCAAAAATTTTATAATATCTTGAATTGTTAATAAACCTCTACTTTTTATTACCAGTGAAAAGGAGTATCATTTCAAATTTAAATTAGCTCATTTATTCTTAGTCAGTCCTACCAAAGGGTGGCGGAAGAGTTTAAATAGATCTAATAATTCAGAACATTATTTAGATATTATATCATTTATATTGTGTATGATAACCATATTGAATATTCAACCTGAATATTTATTTGTATGTAAAGTGTATGTATTTCAGCTGAACCGTCACTGAACAAGACTAAATATCCACGTGTGGTAAGTGAGGGAGGTTAATAACGGAGTGCGCGAAACATTTTAAATCGAAGAAGTGAACCATTAATACGCACCTGTTAGACAATACAATCACACTAATAACCATAATAGTTATAATTAGAACATTTTATAAAAAACAACATTATCGTAGATACCGGTGCGTATCTGCAATCACACTATCACACCACTACATATAAAATCAGTATCCAGCATCAAGAACGTATATACCCCTCTAGTAGTATCTTGTGATATAACAATATTTGCAATTTTAATATGTAACGACCTCGCTAAGAGTGAATTTTTATTTATTTCTGAAGACGAAACATATGTTTCGAAAGGCGTTAATCAAATCGAATGCAACACGAAGTCACACGACGGAAGAAATAAGGTAAATATTATACAGATTTTGTCAATAAGTGACTTAGATACCAATTCAAACATGTCTTTCAAGATGATTTTAACTTTTGTTAGGCTTTTGTGCATTTTCTTCACGCGTTTTTACGCCGATACGATTACTCTTCGGCGTAAAATTTTAAAACAATTTCTTTTAAATACTATTATTTGTAGCTGCTTATTGTCGTGTCTCAGAAGCGTTATTACAAAGTTTGTTAATTTCCATTGGTGATGGCTTAAGAGCTGGATTGTGTGTAATGACACGTAATTTAATGATTCCAAAACTAATTGGGTATTTGGTAGGCAAGGCAGTCGGTTTTAAGTCGAACATGACAAAAGATTTTAACTTAAAAAAAAAGATTCCCAAAATTTAACTCTAATTTTAAATATTTTTAGTTTAAAAATAAAGAGGAAAGTAAAATTAGGCCTGACGGTACAAATGAAAAGTAAGTAATATGACATAGACTAAATTTATATAAAAAATGTAATACTACAATTCTCTATTAAAAGTATTGTTACATTAGGTTATAGTAATCTTTAGACCTAATTTTATAGGGTAAATATGACTAACAATACGAGGGTCAGTTGAAAAGTTCGCGGAGCGACATCTGTAGCTTAGCGGTAAAACTAAAATTTTTCGTGTGCTGCAAGATTTGTATTTTATGTGAACTCCTGTTAATTTACAAATCGATCTATCAGTTTATTCATTGTTTAGAAGCTGTTTAAAATTGACGTGTCATGCGTGTTTTGAAAACCGGACAAAATCAAACATCGTGGTGTGATTCTTTGTTAAAAATTGTTTAACGCCAAAAACAAAATTGAGAACAAAATTGTAAATGTGTCAGGAAATGCTGCGACTTCAAAACCAACGGTTTGTAAATAGGCACTTGAGTTTAAACGTGGTCGTACGAGCATTGAAAATGATCCCCACACTGGACGCCAAAAAATGCAACAACTCCAGATGCGTCAGCCATTGTACAACGCTTTTTCACACCAAGTTCTTGAGTTAAAGTATAATGCACACGCTCATGTGAGATGCCCATGATTTCAGCAACGTTATCCACTACTCAATCTGAGGTCTTCTAACACCCTATGAAATTTTTTCAATAATGTCATTTTTGTTGCACTTTTTAGACGTCCACTGCTGGGATCGTCTTCAGTGCTTGATCGTTTAAGCTCGAGTGTGCCCCACTTACCGTTGTTTCTGAAGGCGCAGCATCTCCTTATACATTTACAATTTCGTTTTGATTTTCCTTTGGCGCTAAAACGTTTTTAACAGAGAACGTATCACAACACGATGTTTGATTTTGTGCATTTTAAAAACGCGCATGACAGGAAAATTTCAAACAGCTGGTAAAAAGTGAATACATTGACAGATATATCTGGAAATTAACACGTGTTCACGCGAAATATATGTCTTGCAGCACACGAAAATTTTTAGTTTTACCACTGAGCTATAGATGTCGCTCCGCGAACTTTTCAATTGACCCTCGTAAGTAAAAAATAATATGATTTTGCAATTTTATTTGGCAAGTGATAATGACAGTTTCTGGCACTTAATTTCAAGCTGTTTGCTTCAAATATACTATATTCACGACCAACAAAATTCGTTTTAACCTTTTGCTTTGGTAGCTTTGGTTTAAGATGCGGTAATCTTTATGAAGCACAAGAAATAACATTGCGTTTACTCAACACACCTCAGTCTACGCGTTTCTCGTATTAAGATATCGTATGTTTGGCGTTATGGCGATATTAAAATTACACGATATTAGAACTACGAAATGTGTTAAAACTACACGTATGTATCTAACTTTTCTTTTTACTTAAATAACGTTAGGGACAATGATTATTATCGTAATGGTTTGTTTTTCGTAAGACTCGGATAAAGTTAATGGTAAACGTTTTCACCGTCTTCTGCAGAATTACAAATATTACCGGTAGATTTCTTGTTTTTTTTCTAGTATAATTTATCAATTTTTAATAATATGGCTGGGGTGTGGCTAGTAGAAAATTTTATTCATCGTTAATTATATATTTAAAAAAAAAGAAAATATTTTTCAACCCGTGTTTTGTCAATAATAAATTGAACAGACGTCCTACATACGACCATTGTTTCTGAGATTGAGGTTTCCGAAAAAAATTGGCGATGGAGGCAAAAAATATAAGGGCGTCAAAAAACTCAATGTTGGGTATCAAATGAAAGGAAATTTAACTAAAATTCGAATGTAGTATTGATTTATGAAAATTTCAAATTTTTGTACGTCATGGCCCAAAAGTAAAAATAACAGAAATTCCTGCGGTGGTTAGAATAATCACCTAACATCTGGACGTTGTCAACTAACTGACTGTCTTGCCGAACAGAGCAGTCTATCTGGTAAATCTGCCGGACTCTCTTCGTTGTTGTGATATGATTTTTCCTGTGATGTTTTGACCCCCAAAAACCGTTGTCGTTCTCAGAAGTTGTAGTTCGAGGTTCAAGGTAGTACGCTGAAGAAAAAAATGATTACTTTGAAGGTAGTACGGCAGGATGTTTTACCAGACGAAGTTCATAGATTACATAGGAGTTTTAAAGAGAGCGGCCTGTTTCCCTATGGTTCAAGATCATTGAGTCTCAGACAATACACAACAGCCTGTTGATTCTACGAAAATAAATGTCGGTTTTCTATTCTATTTTCTTTGGTTAGTAAAAATAGGATGTTTGCTGTTTATAAAAGTTACTCATTTTTGTTCAGAAGCTATTGGTTACAGAATTTTATTTTCTGTCCATAATGTTTGTTGCGTCTCCTAGAAACTGTAGTGTAACTGTGTTTACACTCGCGATTACATAGAATTCTACTCTTGTCACTGTCGGTATGTTCACATTTTCATAAAGGATCGTTTTTTTTTTTAAAAAAGATCATTATAAAAATAAACTCCTATTTACACCGTTTGGCAACACGGAAATGGCGTAGATCCATTTCGGTATTACGATACCAAGTTTCTACAGTAGCAGTTATTTCACATGATTTCAACAAAAACTTTTTTTTTTTAATTTTTATCTTTACATTTGTTAGAAGCATGACAATAGAAATTGAACAGTGGCTTAGAGATGCGCAGTGTACAAACACCTCGTTGCGAGGCTAACAAAATTTGCATTAATTTCGCCTATGTGCACAACAGTCTTGTACAATGTTTCATAGTGTGAACGTCGGCTGCAACAAGACTGGCGAAAACAATGGAAGCATGTGTGTGACAGAGACAGAGATAGTACACGAGTGTACTGTTATCGCGTTGTCTCCTCTCTCTCCTCTCTAGACAATTTAGCTATACTTGTTAGCGGGGGGGGGGGATTCATGCATTGGGTCGGCGCAGATGACTGTTCAGGAATCACTGTCGGGCCTATACGTTCACTACGGGAAGCTACATAAGAGACTGCTCTCCTCAACATAGCGTACTTGTTCATGCAGTGACCGCCTTTAACACAGGTTTTAATCTTGCAGGGAACATTATAAAATAATTTTTTTTTTAAGACGATGTCGTCTTTAGTCAGCGATTCGTAGACTGGTGTGCAAGGGCGAATTGTCTCACTGAAGAATAAGACAAACAGAATAACACAACTGTAAGCGGACTAACTACAAATAGCCAAGTAGTGAAGCATTATAGGGCGAGATTACCGGTTCCTGGTTTGGCATCACCTGCGAAGGGCGATTGACCGATTAAAAGCCAGATCAGTTTAGACCTTTTGCGTGAAAGCATTTAAACTCAATCATCAACAGAATAACGATCAAACACATCCTAACTTTGACATTCCCAAACGTAGTATGATTATGATTATAATTATACATGTTTCTTAATCGCAAAGACAAAACAATGTATTCACTAGAAAAATTAAGATACTAATTTTGATTAGTACCCCCTACTTGCACACCGTAACAAGGAAAGCGTACTTTGATTACTTCACAGACAGCTTGTTAAATTTCAACGAGTTAAAACCGTTTAATAAAAGGTAAACTTATTCCGTACAGTTACAGTTCTGCCCACAATTTTCTGAGTCTGGCGTGGTCAGAAAAAAGGATATGCAATGCAGAGAAGTATGAACATTGTAGGTAGTCCGCAAACGCACTGCATTAAGTATGAAACGAATAACAGTCGCAGTAACAAGAATATTGAGTCGTAATATAACAGTCGCTTAAATATTAAATTTATGGCTGCTTCTTAGTGTCTCGTACGAATGCGAAAGTTGCGTTTAAATACCTCTTTGGGAAATATTTCTCCGTTCATACGTCCCCATAAAGGCATTCTACAATTTGTTCGTGAAATTTTCAAGTTATTCAGTGTGTTGAACGTGCTGCTGCTCTCATGAACATAAGTCCTTATTTATGTACCGTTTTTATCCAGGCTGGCAGTTATCGTCTTTAATTTGATGGTGAATATTTGGCTGCCAATTTTGTAGCTCAAATTTTGCCAATCACAAACATAAAATAACTAGTTTTTAAAAACAACTTTAACTTAATAAATTTTGTGAAAACTAAGTAAATACAAACACTGATTGCTATTGTATTTACTGTGTAGTTAATTATTCTAGTATAACTTGTATTCGCTATAATATTATTTGTATTTGTATTAATTTGTGATTGTATGTAGTGCAGGTATGTGAATCGTGTAGTGTATTAATATAAAATTCGATTTTTGAAGAATATTGTTTGTAACACATCGGTATGAAAACCATACAAGTGTGCGCTTATGCTGATGATATAGCTGATATCAGCAGAAATCAAAGAGGGCTAGAGAATAATCTACTAACACTAGATAGTGAAGCGCATAAAAGAGGTTTGAGGATAAATGGAGCCAAGAACAAATACATGGAACTCCAACGGAATGTCACAAACAACCAGGCGTATCTATCAGTTGGCAATTATACATCTGAACGTGTCCAACCATTTTTTTACTTACGCTCACCAATTACTCAGAACAACTCTTGCAGCAATGTAATAATGTCCCACATTGTAAGTGGCAACAGGTGTTATTACTCCTACGAAAAGCTTTTCAAATCCACGATGTTAAGCAAATAACTTAAACTGACTATATGAAACAGCCTTATACGACCGGTAGTAATATACGGATGTAAAGCCTAGACATTAACCAGGACAGACGAGCAACATATAAGAATATTTGAACGATTAAAGTGCAGTGTCCCGAGTCTCAGAAAGGACTCCTGTCACTGGGTCTATTTGAGTTCTTTATATATCTTTTATCTACTTATGGGGGGGGGGTCTGAAGTGACCTGCGATTGGTGGATTATACTGTACTACCGGGACTAACAAACGAGGTCGCTTCCAGGACTCACCTGGTCGCGGGGTGTATTTACCAAGTCCGGCAATGAGGGAATTGTGGGTCACTCTGTCGGAACGAACATAGAATCTACGCGCCAGGCGTCTCACGGTGTCATCAAGAGAGCGGACACCGAGTCCTCTCCTCAAAAGACGAGAAGAGTACCTCCGAGGGACTTTACACGCAAGCTTCAGTCCCCGGTCGAGTACGCGCTGGAGCGTTGTTCTATGACCACGAGCCAGGTATCCCCAAACAGGACAGGCGTAGGTAATCACGGGCAACACGTACGAGTTGACTATGAGCTTACCTAGCCGGGGAGTCATTGCCGGACTAGATAGCACGGGCCAGAGTCTACTGAGTTGCGCCGAAGCGCGTTGACACTGACTCTAAGGCCGCTGCCGCCGTGTATTTATACCTGCGCTCACAGACCAGAATGTGCCTAATTGCGTCTTAGCGCTCGTGTGAACTACGTAATTAACTGCGGGCTTGACACAAGCCGCGCGGCTGGCGCCTTCGAGAAACCTCTCGAAAATGCTTTGACAAGCACCTACGCCACACGCGTTACATCGAGATTCTTCTGGCACATTCGACAAACACGTAGATTGTTCTGTGATGTCGTAACAATATTATTATTATCATGATAACTGAAACAGTTACAGGGTTTGATAAAGAAAGTAATTCTGAAACACTAATGAGAATTTTTAAAATAATTTTAATTGTATTCAGTCTTCCGAAAAATCTTTGGACCTCTACAAACTGAAGAGGATTCATCGGAGGACTTGAATGAACCATGAACTGGACCAACCGATTCAGGGTGCCAACATAGTCCGGTTTATTAAGAGTAGGAGGCTTGAGTGGCTGGGCCGCGTAAGGCGAATGGATGACAAAAGAATGCATAAGAGAATTTCAGATTTGGAACCGGTAGGAAGAAGAATTAGAGACAGACCCAGAAAGAATTGGTTGGATGACGTGGAGGATGATTTGAGATGTATGAACGTGAGAGGATGGAGACGGATGTGTAATGAGAGAGAGGAATGCAAGATAGTTATTGAGCAGGCTAAAATCTACGCTGGGTTGTAACGCCAGGAAAAGGAAAGGAAAGGAAGGTAACAGCCCCATAATATTGAAAGTATAAATATCTTGTTTGTAGGAAGTAGTGTACTACTGCTGAATGCTTCTGTTTTGTTTAAATGCGAAGACTTTTTATCCACAGTTTCGCTAACCGCTGTACTCTCGAAAAACGTGATCCCCCGCGGATAACGAGGGGTTACCTGTTGACGAAAACGGGACAATCAAAAATCCATCTAAGCAACGACATAATTTAAATCCGCAACACGCAGTGCTAAGGAGTAGACTTTGATACAACAGGAAGAGTGACAAAAAACTGTAAGTAGAAAACAACAAGAAACAAACTGGAAGAACAATTTGATGCTTGAATAGAATTTTTTGTAGTCAAAAAATGTGAAAGAAAAGGAAATTCAGTATGTATACGAAACTCTTATTTAACAGTTCAATATATAGGCGGAAACTTGACGAATCACTGGAAGTATTAAAAGACAACTCAAAGGAATAGAAATGGACGTGTTCAAGAGAATATTAGGAGTATTAGTATAGACGGAATACGAAACGAAGATGAACGACAAGTGGGAGTCAGTAGTTTAACATACCAATAGGTATGGTATGGTATGGTAGGTTGGTATGGTACGGACACGTCCAAAAATAGAAGAGACCAGACCATCGAAAACACATCTTTTACTTTTAGCCCCAAACCGTCAAAAGCGAGAAAAAAAAAAGATCTGGCAAGAAAATACGAGGGACGTTCACGTCAATCCGGGACTTTTGTTAGACTAGATTGTAAATGTAGATTCCTGCGCATTCTGTTGGTCGTACATATGAAGTACAAGTGTCAGCTATTATCGCATGGTGCACCGTATTGTTTACACGTTAAACAATAAAAAGTGTCAGTCGTAAAGAACATGGCGTCCAATGGACATGTGGAACAGCGTGTTGTAATGAAATTTATTGTGAATGAAGGCGTAAAACACGGTGAGATTTATTCGCGACTCCTTGCACAGTACGGTGATGAGACTCTTAGTCGCAGCAAAACATCTGAGTGGTGCAAACGTTTTAAAGAAGGCCGTACATCACTGAGTGACGATCCTGGTCGAGGTGGTTCGGAGCCTACTGTAGTCATTCCCATGAACATTCAGCGAGTGGAAGAACTGATCCTTGATAATTGACGGATAACTTGTCAGCAAATTGCGAAAGAAATAAATGTGTCTATGGGAACTGTAATCAAAATCATTCACGAACACCTGAAGTTCAGTAAGGTTAATGCACATTGGGTACCAAGACAGCTTTCTGCTTTCGACCGGAAAAGAAGATTGCAAATCTGCAAGGAGTTAAAGCAACATTTTGACAAAGAAAGCCAGCTTTTTCTCGATCGAATTGTTACCTGCGAGGAAACGTGGGTCCATCATTTCACCCCGGAATCAAAACGTGCATCAAAGCGTCGGGAGCATGTGGACTCACAACTTCCCAAAAAATGTCGAACAATTGCTCCTGCAGGCAAAGTTATGGCCTTAATTTTTAGGGATAAAAATGGGGATAAATTCACGTCGATTTTCTACCCCGTGGAGTTGATATTAACAGTGAGTACTACTGCAAAGTTCTTCAAGATATGCACAATGCTCTCAAGAAAAAACAGCCTGGTGCGATCACTAAAGGCGTTCTGTTTCTGCAGGACAATGGACGGCCGCTTACCGCCCACCACACGACATGCACGCTACAAGATCTTGGCCGGGAGTTATTGCCACACACCCCTTACAGTCCGCACCTCGCTCCCAGCGATTTTCACCTGTTCGTGCCCTTGAAGTTGTTCCTGGGAGGCCAGTAATCCAACAGCGACGATGAGGTGAAGCAGTCAGTCCTATCTTGGTTTCGACGTAATGACAAATCTTTCTACACTGCGGGTATCCAGGCGCTAGTGAAACCCTGGGATAAATGTATAATTGTAGCAGGGGATTACATCGAGAAATAAAAGTATTTTTTTACTATCATAAATGTGTTCTATATTTATTAAAAATTAATAGTCCCGGATTAACGTGAACGTCCCTCGTATAACATAACAAAGGCAATGCGTTCAAGAGTCCTGAGAGAAGGCCAGTGGAATGACAGAATGGCACGGAACGTCGGAACATGTTTTGAAACAAGTGTACATAGCAAAACAAACTTATTAGATACTTGATTTGTAAGTATTAAGAAAAGCAATTAAGGAGCTTGACAGTTAAATCTGGTGCACACCCATTTAATTCATTAAACGGCTGTAGCTGTGATTAAACCTTTGTAGAAAGTAAACAATGGGATTTCTCAAAGAAGCCCGCGTAACGGTACGGAAATGTGACGCGAGTATTAAGGAAATCGGGTAGAGGACGCATTGAAACACCGGAAATGAGATTTCTTATGTTCATCTCTTTAAAGATCCTCTCTGCTAAAAAGAGAATGAAAGTTGGCAGAATAATGGATTAGGCTATTTAGAACTGCAATTAACTACTGAGGGAACACCGACGGCTGAACAGTGAGAATGCAATTTTTCTCCTCGTCTACATTTGCGGAGATAATACTGTTCAGCCAAACGGTTTATTAAAGTTTTTATTTTTACTTTATGTCTGCGTATTATAATTGTAACTAAATAATCTTCTCTTTTCTTGTTCGACTTTACACTTTAAAGGTTTATTGCCTTCTACTTTCACAGCTTCTATTCTTCCAGTCGAACGTTTTCAGCAGTTTTTTTTTCATTTTCCACATCTCAAGTGTCTAAAATTTCGTCGTTTCCAACGTGCTGAGCGACAGAATACGTTTAACGGTTACGTTTCTTTTGTGTTCCTTGGGAATCGATGGTTTCATTAAAGTGTAAGATTCTCTAAACTCATATAATTGAGTACTTCGTTTCTCCGCTAACGCACTTTTTCTTCAGAATGTTAGGCAAAATAAAGGCTTCTTCTTAGAAATTCCAGTTCAACTATAGTTCCAGTTTCCAGCGGAATTACTATTATCTGCTACATTAGGATAAGGGAGTGAAATGCGTATGCTCTATCCTGAGAATGGAAGGCAGCGGGACAATCAAGAAGGTATAGGCATACAAGGACATATTATCGTGCAAAGTGAGACATCGTAGAGGAAGGGCTAAGTGCTCGTGGAGCGAAATTCTGTCATGGGAGATTTCAACACCTGAAAATAAACACTGTATGTTGTATGTTGATCAGGACAAGAGCTCGTGTATGAACTAGTTGCGCCGTGAAGAAAGAAATCTACTTTCCAAATTTTATAAAGTCAGTTTTTGTCTATAACTTAATTTATGGGAATTATTACACATGAATACACGGTAATTATGCTAATGTTTAATACGGACTTCTATTAAACCTATGAAATTAAATAAATAAAACATAAGTAAAACTGAAAAAAATGCTTAAAGGTTAGCGAAATTCAATGTGAACTTCATAAGTGGCTCTGCGTATCTTATATCTATTCGGTAATAATTTTTCTCCATGAGTCTAGTCAAGAAGATCAGGAATGACGGACTTTACTTTTTCAAGTGTTGACTGCTGCAAAGTGGTTCAGTGTGCGCTTTTGCCTTCACAAAAACCCAGGAATAAAAATCCATAGGTGTTAAAGGAAAAGAGCGCGGTGGCTGTGGCTTTCATCCCCTCCTAATTCAGCTGTGTGGAAATGTCTCATCAAGAATGTGTCTAACAAGGCTGGCGTAACGTGCAGTGGTATCGTCTTTTCGCAAGATTACTTTGTCATCATTGACTTATAATAAGTACGGTGAGGGAAACAGCCTAAGCGTGTTGGATTTACTGCGTGTTCCAAACGAACCAGTCACATGATTTTTAAAGAGAACGCATAATACGTTCATGTTCAGTAAAGACGCGTGATCATTCATCAGCCCAAATTCTTCCGTCTTTTCGCTGAGCATGCTGTAAATCATGAAAAGTAGAACAGGGGCGTATTTACGGGGGGGGGGGCAACGGAACCGGACCCCCGCCTAGAGGGTCGAACGTTGACGAGAAATTTTGTTGATTTCTTAATTTTTAAGCTGTTTTATTACTTCCTTAGCTGTTATTACACGTATATTATTATGATATGTTTTTAGTATGGTACTACACGTTTTTTAGCCACTTTAAAGTTGATTAGTACAACTTGTTTTTTCTTTTGTATGAAGCTGACTTGATCGGACACTCCCCTCATACCAAATTCTAGATACGCTAGTGGAGTAGAATCATAATTAATTGATAATTACACGATCTAGAAATTGTTCATCATTTTAAATTTCATTCATGACGTCAACAGCAAAACCGTAGCTTGTGCGGTTGTCGTGTGGTCAGGTCTTATGTTTGTGACAAGTAAAACGCAGGGTTTTATATAAAACTTTATGGACTGCAGATTTTGAAAATCCTAACGCTCGAGTATAGGTTACATTTACAATAGATTTTTTTTTGGGATTGTGAATGAAACTGTTCTATTGTATTTTGCTGATTTTTCTGGTAGTGGCCTACCAGAACGCTTTCTGCCGCGTCTTTTAAACTGTTTATGCCATATCACGCATACATACACCGTATCTGAGGTTTATCGGATAGTGAATAAATTCTCTTGGAAACTTTTAAAGTAATATGCTTACTACGTCAATTCTTTGCTTATGCATTCAGTATGCGCGGTTTTTTCAGCATGAGATCCATTAATCTTGATTTTCGTTGAGAAACTCTGGTGATAGCAAGTTGGATTGTCAGCAGGACGCGTTGGATTTTATAAGAAATTTACGACTGGTATTATCTGTGCGAGGCCAATACGAAATGACGTTACGATAACTGGATAAATCAAGGTACTGAACCGACTAAATATGGGAACCAACATTGTGAAAACGTAAACACGGAATGTCGATACCGCTGGGATATGCTAGGGTACAATAAGCGAAGATGGGAAACGTTGAGTCCTTAATGAGCATGGTTTGAAGACAATGTTGGAGAAGAAAAACAAAACAACGGGTAGAAGAAAATGCCAGCCCAGCGTTACAATGCTAAAGAAGAAGGAAAACAGAAGAATAAAGAAGACGAAAAAAATTTCCTCAAACGCTCTACTTCATAGAAAAATACAAATAAAAAAACAATTAAAGTCTTATCTTTACAAACGATACCAAAAAACAGTCTCATCAAAATTCCCCCCCCACAACAATAAACATACAAGAATTATTTTCTGCGCATTTTTGCATTTATTTTGTAATGACTAAACGATGCTGTGAAATGTCGCCATATCGACAGGCAAAACACGTTTACGACGCACAGAATCCTAGTCGTGACGCAATCATCAACATTAAATAAACAACGATGAAATATATAGAATCAAAGGTACTGGGAGTTACCTTGGGAACGTCACGAGTAAACCTGCAAACAACGGCGAAATAGGTCAGCGTCGGAGTGTGGCGTGGGACGGAAGGTCGCGATGTGTTTTTCTGTCGTCTGCGATTGTTATTGGATCGCGTTGTTGTACAGCATTTACAGTTACAGGGTTTTATTGCGACCAGTAAACTATAAAATGACCTTGTTCAGAACAGTTTCCACGATTCTGACGCGATAAATTTCAGTTCGCTCTGTGTGCGTGAACCAGACGTAAAATTAGGCAAAACAAATGTAAGTTTCACGATATTGATTGAAGACTCGTTGGGCACTTGGTGAAACATATTACTATAAAGGTTTTTAAAAACATACAAACACTTAATAAGTTTCACCTCTGACAATTGTTTCAGCCTGTTAGGTTACTACGACCTCTTACACTTACTTTCAGCTGTACGTTTCGTTAGCAATCGGCAGTAGAATCACCACACTCGCTCATGCTTTCACTGTGCGTGTGTGTGTGTGTGTGTGTGGGCGCGCGGGCGAGAGCACTTATTCGTTCGAACTTGATTGAAACGGTTTGACATGTGACTAATTTTCATACATTGGTGTAGCGTATAACCGGACGTAGCCCAGAACTAAGCTGTCAGAAAATCGATAACACGAATTGACAACTGATCATCGGTTCTAACAACAATATCTAAATTAAATTTCAGTTTTCACCGAAAATGGCTTTATGCTTTGCCATATATGTCTTGATATTTACTATGACTTTAGGTACATCTTCAAAGAACTTTGTATTTAGCGCGTCAGCCCATTGTGTGTTTTGGCTTGAGAAACGGAGAGACAATCCAATCTCCAGATTCCTTTTCTAGGACGGGCTGCAAAAGGCTTCACGATGGTGGAAGGTCCTGCAACCTGTAAACAAAGTATGCTTAAAAAATTATATTTTTTAAATAGGATATTCATTCCGACCTTCTTCCCTCTGACAGATGTCGTGGAAAATGTTTTATTGGTATGTACTAGAAGACTCGTATTTCTTGATAGCCTTCTAGCTGATATTTTGTTTCCAGATTAATTCCCTGGTTTTAGGCAAGATGGAAAACGTTGAGTCCTGAATGAGCCTGGTTTGAAGACAATGTCGGAGAAGAAAAACAAAAGACCGGGTAGAAGAAAATGCCCAAAAAGACAGATCCCCCCACCATTACAATGCTAAAGAAGAAGAAAAAAAGAAGTAGAGAAAAAGAAAAACATTTTCGAAAACGCTTTAGTTCATAGAAAAATACAAGTAAAAAAATAATACATAATAAATAATATGGATAATAAAATAATAAATCGTATTTGAAAATCGAAATTTTACTTGGTTCCCGGAGTTACTTTTCTTTAGAGAACAAATTAAACACACGATCAACAGACGGGACAAAACAAAGTGCAAGATCACAATGAAGTCATGACCTCAGTAACAACTATAAATGGAATGTAGTAGTGTAATCAATTCAATTCAATAAAAATAATTCCATACAGCCAACGGAGGTGGAACAATCGTTTGATATAATTATCAAATTAATTATTTAAAAAATTTGTCCGTTTTCAGTTTTCCGACCCAAAGGAAAATGTCATAAATCATGACATACGGTTATGAACTGTCAGGTCTCCAACAATAAAACATTTGAGATTGCTGGGAACATTTTATTATGTATTTTGTTATAAATTTTATCTATTTTCGTTATCAGAAAAGGTGAACACATAAAAGAAAGTCAATAGCATTGATGAGGGTGATGAGATGAATACGACGATGTCGATGACGACGATGACAATAATAGTTATAAACTTTTCTGGAAGATTTTAATACTGCGTGTAGAATGTTAGAGAAGTGAAGAAGTCTCCATGTAATGCAGTTACTGTATTGTAGGGATGATTTAAGAAATTGTCCATTTATTTTTTAACCGCAAAAGGAACGAGTATTTTTGGGAGGAATTATATATCTTCCATTTGACTGAAACATAATAATTCAAATAAATAAACGTTTAAGTCACTAAGAACTGACTTTGCGTAACACAACACGCAAGGACACAATCAAATAAACTTTAACTGACCAGTGACAAAGGAAACCATACTGCAATGTTGGCAGGGTGTAGGTAGCTCACCATATGTTACCTAAGCCTGTCCCACTTGCTCTTCTGCTGTCTCATTCACTTACTCTTATGGTTAGCTGCGGCATACCATTCAATCCTCTCAGACTAGTCACGTGATTCCCTAATACTTTGCGTGAAGTAACTCGGAAACTGCTACCTACAGAGTCAAGCGACCTCACTCTGAATGTAAAACCACGACATTCGAAGCGGGCGGTGGTAGTTTAAACATGAACTCATTACGAACATTTTAATAATATTAAATATAGGAATATAAGTTGAGTATATTTGCGATAGTATAACTAAAGTATTTTACATACTTTTTAAAATTTCAGAATTTCTGCAAGTAGTGCTAACTAGCTACTTCTACAGAAACAGCCCCTGAAATATAGTAATGTTTTAAAGATTTATTTAAAGCTTTTATCGTCAATTTTTTAAATATTTATCTTGAGTCTATTTGGATGCTGATAGATTCAAGATACAGATATTGATAGACACAGGATGGTCTATTCTTTATTGATGTCGAATATTCACAAGCACGAATAGTATTTCAAGGGGTTTCAAGTAATCTGTACTTCTGTACTCGTACCTTTCTCTCTACAAACACACATTTTGCTTTACATATTAAAAGCTTTTTAAAAATAAAATATCAATGTAAATAATATTCAATTTATCTCGGAAGTTTGGGATATCTTTGAATTGTGACTCAATTCTCAAACCCCTACAACATAGTAAGTTTGCCATGATTCTACAAAACTTCATCTGAACCTTTTTCATGTTTTCCGTTGTGCCGCGACTGGTAGAAAACATCGCGGCGAGTTTTAATTATTTTTTTTTTGTTATGTCTATATTTCGCTTGGACGGACTTTCTGCCGAGAGTTTTGTCTGCAGTCGCAGCGAGCCGGTCAGTTATGCATTGTCATGCGCTCTGTTGATTAATTGCCGTGACTACGGTCTCCCCGAACGCTTTCCACGTGGCGGGAAGAGTTCAGTTGCCTCAAACAACTATCATCAACGCCGGCGACGAAAAAGATTTCTGTCTGTCCTTCTACTTTCTGCCATGGGCGAGTAAAATTTATTGAGGACCTCTGGGTTCCCGAACAAACCAAGGGCTTGAGGCAGAACCGATGGCGATGACTACATCTATCGCCATCAGCTGAGCATTGCTGCATAGCTCCCCGTTTAGTCGCCGGACGTTAGGGATGGGACCCGCAAGAAATACAGGACGAATCTACCGGATCCTGAACCAGCAACTTGCTAAACATCGAGGCATGAGCTAACCATCTACCTCAGCACATGGTAACAGCCTTACACCAGGTGAAACAGTTCAAATTATGCAAAGTCGACCTCGCGACACATTTTGCCATACTATTGCAGTGAAAATATAAAAGAATAGAGAAGTTACATTCCGTTTTTGTGAGTTAAATTGCAGTTAAACAGTAGATGATCAAAACTGAACATGTCTGTTCATTATGTGCACGTTTATAATTCAGTGGTACTAATCTGTAAATTATTAATAAGTCAATAATTGTATGCCGGGATAGCAGGCATGTACAGAGCGATTGTTTCATTCCGTTTTCTATTTATTCAAATTTTTTATTTTGTCGGATTAACTGGTTGTGCGGTTTCATGAATTACCACGCCAGGGCAGCTCATGCTGTCGGCCATATTTAACTGCAAGTCATTTACTATAGTAAATTTGCGTGTTATCTTGCTGCCTTTCTTTTCTCATGTTTTATTTAGTTTCGTTTATGCATTTTATAGTTTTCAGTCCAATCGGGATGTGCATGCTTGCAGCCTGGGCGAAACTCGAGCTGTTGCGATTGTTGAGAATTCCATGAAGATTATGGTATATTCATATATAATAGTGATTAATATTGAGAATGCATATAAGAACTTACAAACACTAATTGTTAACATACCCGTTGGCTCATTGTGAGATTATTATTATTTGTCAGTAGGCATTATGCCAATTTAATTTAGTGATGATTAATCATTACATGGAGTGATTGCTATAATTTAAAAGGAATGCTAATTATTGAAGGTTTAAAGTCACCTGAAAAGGGTTTTTCTAAATCATGCATTGGCTTGGTGTGGGTGCTGGTTAGGTGCAGTATTAATTGAACTTGTTGAGTATTATAAGTCCCTCGTAAAGCAAAAAATACAGTAGAATGATTAATCATTGCTGGGCTCTCGTTCTGTCACTTAGAGTGAATATTTTGGTTGGCTGTTGTAATTCTGTAATTTAATTTATGATGCTGAATTACCGAGGGCCTTATGAACGTTTAAGCTGAACTATAGGGTGGCTCTATAGAAGATTACTGTCCTAAAATAAATGTATTTATAACACCAATGGATACTGTTGCAATAAGATCTAAAACAAAATAAATGTTGTTATGTTAATCCTGAGTTTTATTTCCAAGTCCTGTCACAATGGGCTCGGTGCATTTTATGCTTCATCTAGGCCATCTGCCTAGTCCTAAAAAATTACGAGAAGTCCCCCTAAAAAAAAAAAAAAAAATTTAAACAAATTTTTTGTTGAAGAAGAAAAAATAAATTTTGGGGGAACTGAGGCGTTTCACCGTCTAAATTATGTTGTATAGCACAACAGCTTGCGTTAACTTGGCAATTTTGTCGTCCAAGACCCAGATGCAAAAATTCGTTATTCGTTACATATTATTCGTTATATGTCCAAATTTGTTTGCTATATTATGTTATGTGTTGTTTGTTATATGTTGTATATGTTTTAATTTGTTATACTATTAGTTTTTTTTGATACATCTTAGACACTGAAACTGGAGTACTAGTTCAATAATTATTATACCATTTATTATTACTTGCCATCTGACAGAGTTCTTTCCTATAAAAGCTACTATCATAGTTTTGAAATTTCCATAATGTATTCGGATGATGAAGATCGAGGTATATCAAGACAGACCTATTAATTTTTGGGACTATTAAAGTATTAGGACTATTAATTTTTATCCCATGTATCGTCCTCTTTTCCAGCTCCTGGTGAGATCGTCATTATATAAATTAAATAACGTTAAGGACAAACTATACATCCCAATCTGCCACCTCATGATGATCACTACTTCGTTTAAAAAAGGGATTCCAATATCGGTACGCTTACGTTACGTAGACTTTGGACTTTGTATACAATTTACAAGGTGTTGCGAAATTACTTTTCTTGCCTATAGTCCTTCGCGGTACATTGTCAAAATCTGTGAAGCTATACAAGTTTATAGGTTAAATTCTACCCTTTGTCCGTCACATACTCTAAAGTGAATATGTCGTCAGGGCCGTCTAAATCGTGATTGTTCTACAAAAATTCTACCAACTGCAATCTACTGTTTAATACGTATGCTACTGTATATTTTCATGACGGCCTCAAGCAAACTAATTCCTCGTTTTTTTTTTTTTTTTTTAACGAACAGGCCAGCCGTGGACCACGCGAATATAATTTCCTTTTCTTCTCCTGCCAGAAGGCTCTCATTCGCACACTATGCGCCGCCTTCCTTTCCACGTCCACCGTTTTCTCGTCTTCTTCTCACCGCAGAGAACCTCAAGATTTAAAATTTTGTTTCTTTATGTATTTCCATCCACACAATCATTCAAAAAGATACCCAGTTTCATAATTTCCTCCTTGAGTTGTTTGGTGTATCCGTTCAGACTGGAAAGTTACCAAATATAGTTGAAAATTTGTTTATTTAATCTGGACCGATCCACCCAAACCATATGTCCAAGGAATCTCAGTCTTTTTCTTCGGAAAGTCGTTTCCAAAGTCTTTCCACAACGTCAGACCTCGTTTCCTTCTGTGTACTGATTTTCAATCCCAGTAACATCGTTAAACTTTTAATAACCGCATCCTTGGTGTTTTACCATCTTGTTCTGTAGCATCGCACACGCTTGTTGTCTGCAGTTTCTTATGTAGCCTTCTCTGATATTATAACAGAATGGTTTGTTTACGAAGCAAGTGAACTCATTTTACCCCTCTTCACTTCTGTTTCCTACAGCTTACCAAGGCCTGAATTTTGGAGCACGCTACACAGCGATCCGGACTATATCATAGATTCTGAACACACGTAAATAATAGTTAACTTGTTGGACTTTATCTTCGGGTTCCTATGACATTCCAGGTAAAATTGATATTTGTTTCGTGCTAAGAAAATGTTAGTTACTTAAAATGGATTGATGAAGACAAAATTTCCACTGTATAAATTTCCTGTCATTCAGTTTCAATTCAACTTCTACTTACACAGTTTTCCCATATTTCCAACTACGTATGGTATGGACACCTTGCCTACTTTGGCGTTGAGGTTGCCCAGTAATAAATAATCACTTTTATTGCACTGGCTGACTTACTTTCTGTAGTTGTTCATAAAAGACAACTACTGTACAAACAAGAGTATACGCCTATTGAAACCTCAGGCGCCAGTCTGAGACCTTAGGGCCTGTTATACAGCCAGTCTAAAACCTTAATACTAACAGTTTCTCACTTACATAAGAAAAGTACATATATAAAACTCTAGTGGCTGCGGAAACTTGTCGCGTTTAATGTTGACGAGAATATTCCAGACGATTCCAAATTAATCGGGCACTGTTATGGAATGTGCAGCGTTAGCTAGCCTGTGCTAATCGTTATATCACAAGGCAGCACGTGACAAATGTCACGTAGGCATGCACCTTATTGACACCGCATCGACGTAACAATATTCAATTCACACGCGCAAGCGTACGTCCAGCATAATTCTCTTGTCCAGCAGTGTTTTGAAATACTGAAAAATTATTTTAGTATTTGTAACTTGAATTTTTCTCTATTTGTTTACTTTTGTCGTAATTGCAACTACAGGCCATGAAATAAAAAAAAACCTCAAAAGGAAAAGTATGTACGAACAACTCATACTATACATATATCTATACACAAATCTTGTAAACCTATAAAATACCTGCTCTTAGACACCATGAAAGAGAGATTTAAATGTTTCCGCTAGAGACTTACTTGTTTCCTTTATTCTTTCGTATCACAGAACTGTATAAACAATTTATGAAGCATTCTTTGCATGTCTGCTTTCTGTTTTGTTTTCGTTGTCTCTCTACCTTTAAGGAATTCTGTCTATCTGTCTGTCCGTTGTCCTCTGAGAACGTAACTATTGAGATTTACAGTTCAACAGCACTCTAAGCTTTCGAAGTGCCCTCTTTGGTTACTCGGTATTCCCTTTATATCTGTTTATGGTTTCCTTTCTAATTCATAAAGTCCATCAAGTTTACCTGTCTCTGCCTCTCTAATAACTTTCCAAAGAAAGACAAATATATTAGATAGATAGATAGATAGATAGAGAAAGAAGGAGAGAGAGAGAGAGAGAGAGAGAGAGAGAGAGAGAGAGAGAGAGAGAGAGAGAGAGAGAGAGAGAGAGAGAGAGAGAGTGGATAGAGAGAAGAGAAGTGGCGACTGAGAGAGAAGACACATATATATGTAGAAAGAGAAAAGACACGAAGAAAATAGACAGACAGACGGTTAGAGACTCAATAAGTTTGGACTAGAAACCCACTTTTTAAAATTTGTCCTTGTGAGTAACTTTTACCAGTAAACAACTTACTTGACCAAACACTTGTAACTGAGTTTATTAAATTGAATATCGATTTTTCTTTATTACTTTATGGCTTTCTATTTTTATAATTATTAAATTTCAGTTTCAGTTTCACTTTCAGTTTTTTTATTACATTTCAATTAAGACACCAGTGGTATTAGCACGAAGTTCACAATTTAACTATTTGCAGTTTCCAAAGATCAATAAGCCTTGTGCTTTTGTAACAGGGTGGCTACAGTACTTTAACTGTCCCGAGGTGAATCGATTCCGCGAAGCGTCGCTTGTAAAGAGCAAACAATCATGAGTCTGTTTCGGTTTTAATTTTCGTCAATAGTTGGCTCTTACGACAAATGTTACAACATCCCACTGTCCGTTGCAGGTTACTGCCCACAGGCCTGTAGGTAACAAGTGTTAATTATCGTACTTCGAAGATACGCAGTGGGTTAACAACGTGTACTAGTAATCAACGTGTATTCTGCCTGGAGCCAACAATTCTGGCCAGACGATGACCGATGTCAAATTGCATCAACTCTTTCAGATCACGAGCTCGTTGATTACGCGTTGACACCATGAGAACGACATCCCATGTCGGATATAAACGTCTCTGATTTAATATTTCTTGGTTTGGTTATGAAAAACATAAATTACTATATCATTAACGAATACAGTTTTTTATTATTATTGATTTACTGGGAGTGTGATCATAGATGCGAAAAGCGTCACAGGCAAACAAGGTAGGTTAACAGTGGTTAGACCGCGGATGCTGCAAGAATTTAGTTAAAATATTGTATTGTAATTGACTTGACCATTTAAGCTTCTATAAAAAGTGCAACATCCATCATGTTGAAATAACAAAGCCACACACACACGCGCGCGCGCATGAAATTGTTAAGTCCATGCATAGAGAAACACCTTAGAACGATAGTGATATAAGGTACGATACTATCAAGAATATGAATCCATTAAAATAGAATACTAAATAAATTAATTAAATAGACCTTAAAAAAAGAATGCGTTTAATAACAAGTACAGTACAGTAAAATAAAAGGTAAATGCAATAAAAGTGGTAAAACACGTAGGTAACGGGAGTTACCCGATACCGCTAGGAGTCCCGTGAGTCGAGAAGCTCTCGATGTGACTTTATTAGGCCGTTGCTATCCGCTTAACGATGTAACGAGCCGTTGCTGCGGGGCGCTCGGCGGCACCGACGAACTGGCCGGCGCCATCGCCCTACGTATGAATGTAAATAAGTAGTGCTATAGAAATAAGAAGAAGAAATGGATTACAGTGAAAATATAAAAATATAGAGATGCTCATGGATACGTTCTTTGTTGAATTTGTACAAGGGAGTTGGACCCTCAGTACATAAAGATTTTCTTTTTAAATATTTAATATATAAGTAAAAATATTGATAAAAGTGAGTACTATAAGAGGTAAACCAAAACAAATAGATCAGATAAGCAAAACTAATGGATTATTGATTTATATGAAACTAGTTTTGTGTCTTTATTTTTTAGATCTCAAGTACTAGTTAAGTCTTGGAAGTGAATGGCTGATTGTCCACGTTGTGTCTTATAAAAAAATTACATTAAAAACGTATTACAATATATGTAGTCCGATATTTACTTTTTTTACTGTTAGGTACAAAACCAATTTGTTTTAAAACAAATTTACACCCTAGTTTTATGCTTGCGTCAAAATTAAGAGTGTGTGAATAAAAGAATGTTTTTGGATATATTTCTATTTCTATTTGTGTAATATATGAATTTTTATTGGTTATTAATAACTGTTAATATGAGAACCTGAGAAATAATTTATTAGAATTGAATAAACCACATATTCAAAGATTTTGCCTCTTTAATTTTGTTGAGAATGAATCACAAGCTGCATTTAAATTTGTGTTCAACGTTTATTTGAAAAAATAAACGTTAAACAAGACGGTTGTTACAGATAAGTTAAGTTACGAGATAAATAAGGAAACAATTCATTTCCACTTTTAATTATGTCTTAAAAATCAGTGGAAATAATAATAGCATTTCGCCAGGGGTATAAATTGGATAGAACAATTTAGGTAAATTTTAATTTTGTTTATTTGTTACTTTATAATATGTATGAATAAAATATTTAGTTTGTGTCTTTCATGGGGCTTCGAAATATTTATAAGTGTTATTTATATGATATATAAAAATATGCTTGCGCCTATGGTATAGGCAGGTGCCTGACGTGTGCGTCATAAGGCCTGTATACAAGGTCGGCAATTAACGTAGTGTGGAATTTGCTTATAGGCACCTTTTATAGGCATTTTCGACTATGCGAATATTCTTAACGCATCAGCTAGAAAGCGGTAGAACCAAATCGGAACCTTAGTGGGATATAAATACAGGTGTTTCGGAAGCGGCTTGTCAGTCGCCTACTTCGAAGCGAAGTGATAAGACATGTTATTAAACTTGCTGTTTGGTATTTGTAGCGGTTTAGTGTAAACCGATTATTGTCTGCAACCTTCTGTAATTGGTGATTTGTATTATTTATTGCGACAGTTATAATTGAATGTTAATTGTTTATTAATTTAATTGTTACACTAGTCTGTGTTACCCAATCGTGAGCTTGAGTAATTGCTATATACGAATGTTATTAAAGTTATAATTATCGATTTCTCTGGTGTTTAATTGTTTAATTCCGCTCTTTGAACACGATCGTCGTAACAATATTTATTAAAAGTAGTGTAATACCATAACAAAGAACTTAGCTGTACACTTAGTGACGAATGTGAATGCTCCACTCGTGCAGAACGTTCTACACACAAGCTTCACAATTTGCTATGATGTGAAGTTTTGCTATGATCGTTATAATTTTACTTATCTAAGAAGCATGCTAGAATCGCGGAAGTTTAGAGTAACTACTATTACTACTACTACTACTACTACTATACTGCTACTACAGTTAAAAAAAATTAATCTGTCCCTGTTGACTATGGTAACCATGGTAACACAAACTAAATTTTAATTTCTGTACAATGAAATAAATCAATATTTTATAAATTCTTTTTGTCTTATTTAAACTATAAAGTCTTTACCGATATAACTTGTATAAGAGTATTTACTTCTTTTAAATGAGTTTTTATAAGTGTATAAATAATATAAGTTCACTTTTCTGTAACGTCCTCTGTAGATCCTTCAGACGACGGATTGATATTATCTGGATGAATACGTGGATCAGTTTACTCTGTCCGGCGTCAGGGTTGCTTTCGGGCGAGTAGATACGTATTTCTCGCGGGCAGGGTTATATCCAATTTCACACCGTGAACCGATCCTGTTACTGCTTAACTGGTGTATCGGGCTGACACCTTTTCAGTTAACTTGAAGTGTCTATGTAACCTAAACGAAATATCTTGCAGTTTTGCGGATAGCACACAACTATAATAATTATTGTAGTATAGTAGTTTCAGTCAGTTCAACATAGCGGGATATATGCCAGAACAACGCGTATTACCAGTTACTGAGTCGTGACAACGTTTAAGACATGCAATTTCATGTTGTGCTTAATATTGTTAATACCCTTCGCTTTCCTCGTAATTTTATGTCTGTTATATATGAAAAGCGTCTATTTCAACCCTAGTTTTTTTTGTTTTAAGCTTTATGTAGTCTCAGTACTTACGCACCATAAGTAAGCTTTGTATTTCAACGTAATACAACATTGTAAATAAATTTAAAATTGTTTTATTCTTATTTCTTATATCCTTATTTCAACAAACATCATAGACTTCTTGATCTCTCCCTGTTTCTACTTATTTAGTTTCGTACTGATTTTTCTAAAAAGTACAAAAGCAAATGATTTTGTGAGACAAAAACAAAATTTTGTATACCAAAAAGATAATAAAAAAGTTTAAAGACACAAGAAGGTGTGTGTGTGTGTGTGTGTGTGTGTGTGTGTGTGTGTGTGTGTGTGTGTGTGTATGTGTGTGTAAATATACTGTATGTAGAGATAAATGTTTTAATTACGTACTAACACGAATATTAATTCTGTTTGGCGAAAAATGAAAAAAAATCTGTGTCCACAAAAGCGAGTGGATATGATGTTAAATTGGATTGTTACACGAGCACCCCAAGTTAACTTGTGCAACGCGTCCACGCTGTTGCTACTTGGGTCTCCCTGCTCGTCCTTGACAGTTGTAACTACCATTAAAGTAAATTACTTTGCCTGAGTTAATTTAAATGTATTCACTAGGGACCGGGAGCGGAACTGGTGAAGACATTAATATACTGCTAAACGAGGGAGGACGTGAGATGAGGAGGGGAGAGAAAGAGAAGAAGAAGGAGAGAGACAGAGATTAAAAATGAATAAATGATATTTAAATTGAAAAGGATTTTTGTCCGGATTCGGGAGGGCTGATCTGCGTTGTACCGTAATACCTAGTTAGTATTTCCCATTACCTCAGCATTTTCACTGCCCACAACTGCACAAATTAAAGTCACACATACTTAAATGTATGTTATAACCTTTTCACGCTTATGTACCAATACAACGTAGGCATTCGCTCGATGATTAGATGTAATTGTAAGAATTAGCCAGGGGTTACATCCACAAGTACTCGGTATCCAAAGGTAGACCAGTATGAGGCGAGTGAAATGTTGTTTTAATCATATATACATATATAAGAGGCATCGAGAAGCCAAGGGGGGTAAGTGACATTTTTCTAATTTTGGGAAAATGAATGTCAAAGTTTGAAGTCTATGATAAATCCAGAGTAAATGGTTTTAGGTTCATGTTTATGTTTTATGTTATATGAACCTTTTTTTGTTTTTTTACAAAATTTGTATTCATTTTAACCAATGGTACCCTTGTTCTCAGGGATTTTCTGGTAAGGTACAGCACTTACCCCCCTTTACCTCCAAACAATAAGGTTGAAAAGAAAAAAATAATGGAGTTAGCTTACAAAAAGGTATATTTTAATACAAAATCATTGTACTTATTTACAAAAAATAGACTTTAAATGACTAAAACGTGTTTAACTATGATTCATCATCCGTAAATAAGACATTATCACATTCTTCTGCTTTAACTTCACCATTTTCTTTTTCATCACTTGCAGATTTCTTCTTATCATTCTTGGGTTTCTTACTGATTGAATCAGCTATTTTTATATCCTTATAATAGAAGCTATGATAGATAGGGGGTATGAAATCAAGTAGTTTCTGAAGGTCCTTGTATTTCGGTGGTTTTATGGCATTTATTTTAGCTTCACGTTTGAGGTCTGGTAAAGATACATCATGATTAACTGGTGGTCTTCCCTTCTTTTGAGGCGGTCTGAGGGATCGTTTTTCAAAGGCAACATGTTCATTGAAAGAAGTTTTAAGCAGCAATGTAAAGGGATCCTTCTTTTGAAGGCGGAACCAAACCATCTTTTGTATGCCTACAATTTTTGAGAGCAGAAATTTGTCAAGAGGATCTTCTAAGGAGGTTAGAAATTCATTTGTCATGTCAAATTTTCTACAACTAAACATTTTCTGCTTGCTTTTGTTACAACTTGTCACCAATGCTCAGGAACAAATACCTGAGCTTCACACGTTCTTTTTAGATTTTCAAAAACTGCAAAGTCCTGATCACACTCCATAAAAGAATGGCCAGGGACAAAAAAACGATGATCCACTGTCTTGATTTTGGTTTTGGATACAACATAAGACCAAAATCTTATGATCAGGGCACTCTTATTCTGTCCCCCACAGTTATCGCTGAATGCGACAACTTTTTTGACATGTGGAGGTAAATTTTCAATATATTTTAGTAAACAGGATGCGATCTCCAGACATCCTCGGCCACTTTGGCCTTCATGCCACATGAACATTGTCGCCTTATTAGTTTTTAAGTCATGGACATAAAAATTGTAATTCCATAACTGTCTACAATAAAACACCTTACTACAAGTCAGATGTGGGGTTGGGAGAGTCTTTTCTAAATCGAAACATATAACGGTAGTAGCCTCGTCATCCCTTAAATTATTGACAGCATCTGTTTTAGCTTGCTTAGCAGCTTCCGCTTTCCTAAGATGAAATTCTTTTTCAATTTTGTATGCATTGACACTTTCTAAGTTGTTTCCAGAGTTATTTTTTATCAGATTTTCAAGTCTGTCACAGGTTGTGCACGTATCAGTGTGCGGTTTTTTGAACTTCAAGTTGAAGTTGGTATTAAAAATGTGTCTATAGAAGGAGTCTGTAATAGGCTCAGTATTTTTTTCAGCACAAAATTCTTTGTACAGATCAATAAGTTTTCTAATATTTAAATTTGAATTGAGATATTTTTGAGTTGGATGCCTAGCTCTGGTATAGTGACTCACATACTTAAGAAAACTATTTATATGCTCTTTTACCAAATTAATCCTTTCTGCTGTGATTTTGTTTGCAGGTTCCCTACGCCCCCTTTGTCTTTTGGAGGAACAACACAATTTTGACCCTTTTTTGCTACAATATTATCAATTCTTTTCAAAGATTCCCCAATCGTTAAACGAAAGAACTCTTTGCAGACTCTTTCACCACATAGCGTGTACTCTGTACTTATTTTCCTCTTTCTAACTTGCCCCCCCCTTCTTTTTCCTTTCTGGCTCACTTAAAGTAGTTGAAGAAAAAATAAAAGAAGTTTGCAGATCATGGTTACCTAGATTCCAGTATTCAGCAAATACCTCTTTCCGCTTTTCATCAGGAATTTTTCCGTTACAATTGAATCTGCATCTATGAGGATATTCCTTCAACACTCTGGCAGCATGAAGCTTTTCTTTTCTATCCAGATATTCTTTTCCTAGGTTTCTATTTTTGTGCGCTTTTGATCTCTTCCACAATGGTTCTCTTCTAAATTTTTTCTCGACTCTCTAGTCCTGGAACATTGTTCTCCTTCCAATGTCGAAGGGCGAGCACCGTCGAACGACGTCTCCTCGATCACCTCTTCGCCGCTGTCACTACTTGAAAGGTCTGCAACAAAACGAACAACAAGTATAAGTAGGCCTCACACTGCTACATATAGATTGTGGCATGATAGGTTATATTGGCAGAGAATAGGTTACAATAGCGTTAGTAACGCTCGACTAGATATTGATACACTTAGGTTAATCAAAGTTGCGACACGCTAGGAGATTAGGTTAGGTTAGATTACAGTACATTAGATTACGGCTAGTTTATTTTGAGACAAATTATTGTGGTACAATAGGATAGCTAAGTAAAGTTAGGCTAGATTTTGATAAGCTTGGTTAAGTTAGTCAAAATTGCAATTCGCTAGGAGGTTAGGGTTTGAGTAATATGTTTTTTGATCTTACCTTCTTCCCTAAAAGCTTCAATGTTGTTCATAATACGGTCAAAATCCAGTCTTCTCTTTTTACTTTTCTTGCCATCTATGTCATCACCAGGTTCATAGGTTTTGTCATTGTCACTATCTGAAAAAAAAACTGTAATCATTTTAAGTCTTGTAGCCTAGGTTCATCTAGGTATCCTTACCTAATTTATATTATTTGCTATTTAACTAATAATATCGGGAGACCGAGCTTCGCTCGGCTTGTTTTCGGGGTTGTCTGAAGTTAATGTTAAGATTTTTTTCGAGTCGTTTATGACAAGTTGGGTGAATCCGATAATTATGCAAGATTGTTAATTTAAACATTTTTTTTAACAATTTGCAAGGTGTATGGTCAATCCCGCCAACAATGATCGTTTTTGGGGTTGTCTGAAGTTAATGTTAAGAGTTTTTTCGAGTCGTTTGTGATAAGTTGGGTGAATCCGATAATTATGCAAGATAGTTAATTTAAACATTTTTTTAACAATTTGCAAGGTAGATGGTCAATCCCGACAACAATGATTGTTTTCGGGGTTGTCTGAAGTTAATGTTAAGATTTTTTTCGAGTCCTTTGTGACAAGTTGGGTGAACCCGATAATTATGCAAGAATATTAGTTAATTAATTAATTAAAATTGACGTTTTACAAAATTTTCAACTTGCTCAATGGATTCCTCGTGCCAAAAAACGGCTACATACCAAATATCAGAAACTTTCTTGGAGTAGTTTTCGAGATAAAAAAACGACAAGAAAACAAACAAGGAATTTTATCTCGTTTAAAGATATTAGATTATTATGAACTAAGAGAATAAATCTTACTTTACATGGTTTTGTTATAAACCATGGACCACGGCCAAACAGCCCGGATATCATGAACAAATCTTACTTTGTTTGGGATTATGTACCAAAAAAAAAAAAAAAAAAAAAAAACAGTAAAAACAAAAACAATAGGCCTATCTAGGAGAAGAAAGTTAAATATTTCCATCACTGTAGAGGTTATGTTCGTAAGTGTCGTCCATTCCGGTCATCTTTGAGCTGTTTGAATCTCTATTATTCTTTGACATTATTGCAAAAATATAGCAATATATGTTTAACAACTAAAACTTTAAAAGTAAAATGTTATACTTTTAAACTTACAAGCACTACAAGGCACTCACGTGCTACAAAGCAGCATTCCACTCAACCAACAAACCAGCAACTGACTGGAAAAGTCAGAGGCCAATGGAGGTAAGTGTCACTTACCCCCTTTGGCCACCAAACCTTTAACTACCTCTCTTGACTTCCAAGCAAACATCATATTTTTGTAAGTAGTTAAACTTTTCACCACCAGATCGAAGCATCTATTAGAGATTCAGTTATATCCCTTTGCCACAAAGTTTTCCTATACATTAGCTACCAGAATCTGCACTTAACTCCAAAACTGAAAAATTTCACTTATCCCCCTTGGCTTCTCGATGCCTCTATTGTAGCACTAACGTCATAAGAAGTATTTATATATATTCTTGAGCCCAAATATGTTTTCCTGGTAATTTTTTTCTTTGACATTTATCCGTTTTTTCAGCTTAAAAACCAACAAAAAAACTGAAAGTATAGATTTAGCAACTTCTCACAGTGGTCTCGACTGAGTGACTAATCAGATAGAAGATTATTTATCAGATGGGTTTACTCTGACACATCAATGGCCTTGAGATATCAATCCAGCGCTTCCTAATTGGTAAGGTCGGACAACAGGTTCTTTGAGTGTTTGTTCCAAGCTGATGCCCGTGTCGATTTTTCGGCTGAATTTTAAGAACAATGACATTTAGATTTGTGTTTGTGGGAGAATTCACCGGACGCGATATGTGATTTGTTTTTCGGTGGGGGTTATGATATTTCACTTGAATATAACAGTTTTCTATAGTTGTGACAGAACTCGGATCTTCTCGTGTCAATTATCATATAAACGAACAACACAGCACAGTTTCCGGCGACCTTGTTTACATCGGTAGCATCTTCCACAACGCAGTCCACTGAGCAGGAGTCCCTCCTTTTTGATTAGGCATTGGGTTGTCTGTGAGTTAATGCCAAGCGGCAAGACAAAGCATCTTTCGCGCACTACTTGGAAATCTTGCGTATCCAGAGATGAACACCGTTTAGATTCTTTTATGTCTAGAATCGGTACTGTTTTTTGTATGTCGTTTTATAAGCAGGTACTTTGTATGTTTTAATAATAATTTATTTAAGTCTGACATTTTAAAAATCTGTTTTGGATACTGTCAGCGATTTTCGGTTAATCAGAGTAAACATGGCATAATGTTACTCTGTCTTAAACTGGCGTAACAAAGGAACACCGCTAACAATTGTTTAGGAGTGATTCATAGGAAAAAATTGCATTTTTCCGATGAACACAGTAATGACTTTTGCCAGGAAGGTCGTTTTTGTGTAAATACAAAGATTATTTACGACAAGAGGCGAATACGGAGTTGAGAAAGTGACTAACCAGAAATCGAAATAGAATATCAAAGCCACGAGTGAGGTCATAACATTCCCGCGACAGCGTCATGGGGCTTTGGAAATAGTCTCTTTCCCCCAACATTGAACAAAATTTCGATTCGTTATTGGCAACATTTAAATGAATTATGCTGAAACATACATACTGAGATATTTGATTTTTATACAGCTCACACATTTCGATTCTATCATCTACTTCTATATATAGAAGAATATCTAAATCTGTAAAAGATCTCTTCTCAGTTTATATCTGTTGCTTTCTTCCCGGCTTCCACTCGAATATTCCGCTCTCCATAGTTTGATCTACTTCATTTTTCCACAACTTCCGAGGTGTATCTCTACTTTCTTATCCTGGAAGATCCTCATCTGTTATTTTTCTTATCCACCCTACTTGCTCTTTCGGTCTGACGACATCGTCTGGCCTGGCCCGTTTTATATCGCTGTAATTTATCATGCATTTTTCGGCATTCTCTTTGCCTTAATAATTTATTTTTAATTTGGGCAGACCGTTCGTGAAACTCTGCACGTTCTTCTCACGAAATCGTCACAGTTACAACAAGTGTCCTTTATTATTTTTTGCTTATTACATAGTTTTCAGCTCTCTACGGTATTAAGCCGTGGTTTGTACATTATACTTTGATTTTTTGTGTAAGTATTATACAAGCATAGTATTACTCATATTGTTATAAGTATATGCTAAAACTTATATACGTCAAACATGTAGTTGGAAAAGAATTCCTGTAGTCAAGGTTCTAAGTTGTAATGTGTTCCACAATATAGTCATATCCATTAAATCTACTATTATTGTAGTTGGGTTTCTACGCACAAGGGTCGCTGAGACGGTCGATGTAGGCAGAGGAGAGAAGAAGAGAGATAATGAAAGAGAGAGAGAGAGAGAGAGAGAGAGAGAGAGAGAGAGAGAGAGAGAGAGAGAGAGAGAGAGAGAGACAGAGAGAGAGAGTGTCTTTAAAGGTAAAGGTTAAGAGGCTGCACTTGAATATATAGCAGGCAGTGGAAAGTGCTGTTAATGGAAGTGGATGTTGGAAAGAACTGCTACTCCGCTAGTCAATCACGCTTCACGTCATAAATTATATATAAACTACTTTTTACTCGTGGCCCGTATGAAATCTAAGTAGGATTAAGTAATGCAGTTGGTAATATAAATCTATACCGAAAGTGTAACCAAAGTTTTTGTTTCTTCTTTGACATATATTACGACAAATCTGCACCGTTAGATGAAGAAATAGGACAAAACTGCCATACAAAATACGTTAACTTACCTACATTTGATAATTATTGGATATCAAATAATTTTAAGTATAACTCCCCTAACAATTATTTTGAGAATAATGATTTTTCAAACACCTCATTTTTGCTAGGGCAACCTATAAAAAGAATGTGTGTGAAAAATACAAGAGGTTAGGTAAAGTTAATGTGGCTAGGGACTAGTTACGCTGGTTTTTTAAAAATATTTGGAGTTTACAAAAAAAACATGTATGTAAAATCCAGAGAGATTAAGTAAGTTTGGTATGCCCAACTGGCAAATTTTACAGAATAATTTTAATTAATTTAAAGGCAAAAATGTTCACTAAAAAGCAAGTGATTTAGTTCAATAAGTTATGCAAATATTGGATTCGCTTAAACCCCCCTCCAATCCCAAAAAAAGAACCGTTTGAAAAAAAAAGAAACAACCTGAAATACAAAACTGAAATACATGAAAGTATATAAAACCTGTTTTGTTGTTTTTTTTTTTGAAAATTTGTTGTGACTAGGTGGAAAAACATATTTTTGAAGTCAACAACTGGCAAATAAAATTGATAAGATTTCGCAACAACACCTTGTTTAGCACACGTAGAAACGTAAAAAATACGTTTATTGCTTTTTGCCCAATTACAGTGGGCGCCCTCGTAACCGGCCTCGGTTTAACCGACTGTGAGATGAACCTCATACGGTACCGAGTCACCAAAATATCAAGCATGATTTGCACTTGTTTATTTTACGTTTTTAGTCAGGTTGATTTATCAGAGTGAAGATGTGTGTCGATTATTACTACTGTAAGTGATTTCGTGATTTGCTGATGCTATTTTTTTCGTGTGTTTCACAAACACGAGTGACACAAAACGGAAACGTGTAGTTTTCAGTATCGCCCAAAAACTTGACTCCTTAGAACGTTTAGACAAAAGTGAGTCGATACAAATAATATGTAACCGATTAGGCGTGGGAAAAAGTACCGTCGACAACTTTAATAAAATCATGGAGGAAAGCTTGGCCGGGGGCATTTAGGATTGCGGAGAGATGACGGAAGAAAATACACTCTTGGTTACAGATGACATCCCAGATGACGACAATCAAAGTTTACTTTGTGATTTGCGAAAAATAGTGCAAAAATATAAAAATCATGAAGAAAGAGTCGTCGAAGAATGGATAACTGGTGAACAAGAGCTTGAAAATGAAACTTTGGTTGGTGAGGAAATTATAAGTGTTGTCTGCCAACATATTGATATTGACGAAGATGAGATCGAAGAAGAAAAAAAGAAGAGGACAGTGAGGGAAAAGTCAGTCACAAAGACGCATTGGAAGCATTACAGCTGGCAGTGCGATACGTCGAACAAAGTGAAATATCGATGTTTTGTATATTCATCGTAGCGGATGCATTCCTTGTAGTATCTTTTTATACTACACGTCAAATTAATGTCAAATAGTTAGGCTACTTTACTTTTTTTATACAAGGCTTTAAACTCGAGCTCAAAATTCAACTAAGTATATACTCGGAATTTTTAAAATTAACTTTCTCTCTGCTTTCGAAGCTCTGATGCTTATTTTACAGGCTTGAGACTGCCGATGGCCGCATTAAAAGTTATATACAAGATTTTCAATATTTACAAATTTACAACAATTAAATATCGGTATGGAGAACCATACATGAGTTCCATATTCTAAGATTTATATTTAAAATCATTTTCAGCCAAACAGCCAGGCTGTGTCTTACCTGCCTTTTTATTGCTGTATTAAATGAAAAATATTATATTACATTAAAATGAAAAAATTATAATTTTATTGCCTGGCAACAAAATTATTTTATTTTTAACAATTACCATTGTTTCAAAAAGTTTAAATAAATTTTCAAGTACTTTACTCTTGTTAAAACGTAAAAGGTTGCAGGTAAACTACCCCTTCCCCTTAACCGATCTTCACCAAAATCGAAAGTCATTGAGACCTCTACAATTCAGGGAAGTATGCAAAAAATTTTTGATTCTGTTTGAATTTGCGGCTGTTATCGTTTGCCATAGAAAATACGCTTGATAAAAAAACGTTGCAGGTGAACTACCCCTTTCCCTTAACCGATCTTGACCAAAAACAACAGGTCTTGAGTACTCTACAAGTCAGGGCTGTATGCAAAACATTATTTGATTCTGTTTGAATTTGCGGCTGTTATCGTTTGCCATAGAAAATACCCTTGTTAAAAAAACGTTGCAGGTAAACTACCCCTTTCCCTCAACCGATCTTCACCAAAAACAATAGGTCTTGAGAACTCTACAATTTAGGGCTGTATGCAAATAGTATTTTGATTCTGTTTGAATTTGCGGCTGTTATCGTTTGCCATAGGAAATACCCTTGTTAAAACATAAAACGTTACAGGTAAACTACCCCTTTCCCTTAACCGATCTTCACCAAAATCAACAGATCTTGAGAACTCTACAATTCAGGGCTGTATGCGAAACATTATTTGATTCTGTTTGAATTTGCGGCTGTTATCGTTTGCCAAACAAACAAAATTACCCTTGCTAAAAAAAAACTGTTGCAGGTAAACTACCCCTTTCCCTCAACCCATCTTCACCAAAAAGAATAGGTCGCGAGTACTCTACAAGTGAGGGCTGTATGCAAAAAACTATTTGATTCTGTTTGAATTTGCGGCAGTTATCGTTTGCCATAGAAAAAAAATCTACAGACACACAGACACACAGACACACAGACAGACACACACACAGACACTTTTCGGAAAACGACTTTTTTTCATGTTTTGAGTGTAGTAGAATCAGAATCTGCAATAATCTCGAACACGATTTTTTTTGACATCACCATACTTCTATTCCTTAAGGAATATGGAAGTAAAATATCGGTATGGAGAACCATACGTGACTTCCATGTTCTAAGATTTATATTTAAAATCATATTCGAAATGAAATATTTCCATAGAAACTACGTCTTTCTACTTATTGCTTCAGCATTAACCACAGTACTGTGGTCACTAACGTATACCACCTCACGTTTTCGCACTCGATTTTCACCGATGATGGCAGTCGATGGCACTGCCGAAAAGTCTGGTTTTGCAGAAAACATTGAACTACGGCTAAAGAGCCCGGGAAGCAATTTTAACAAAAAACTACTTCTTTGTTGCCGATAACGTAGTACACATATAAAAAATTCTGCCCTCCACCTTCAACTATAATTTTTAATAATAGAAAATTACCCCCACCCCGTTCACCTAACCTGTTCATTTATAGATATTTCATCTACGTTTCTACAGTGGATTACTATGAGCTTCTTATTAGGATACTTTATTTATAAAAATTAAGTACTTTACTCTTGTTAAATCATAAAATGTTTCAGGTAAACTACCCGTTTATCTTAACCGATCTTCTAACTAACCGTTTATCAAAATCAACAGACCTTCCGTCCTCTACAATTCAGGGAAGCATGCAAAAAAATATTTGATTCTGTTTGAATGTGCGGCAGTTATCGTTCGTCATGGAAACATTTCTCTTGTTACAACATAAAATGTTGCAGGTAAACTACCCCTTTCCCTTAACTGATCTTCACCAAAATCAATAGACCTTGAGCTCTCTGCAACTCAGGAAAGAGTGCAAAAAATTATTTGATTCTCATTGAATTTTCGGCAGTTATCGTTCGTCATATAAAAGAATTACCCTTTTTAAAACATAAAACGTTGCTGATAAACTACCCCTTCCCTTAACCGATCTTCAACATAATCAACAGACCTTGAGTTCTCCTTAGTTCAAAAAGGTATGCAAAAACCTAGTTGATTCTGTTTGAATTTACGGCAGTTATCGTTCGTCATATAACAAATTACCCTTGTTAAAACATAAAATGTTGCTGGTAAACTACCCCTTTCCCTTAACCGATCTTCACCAACACCAATAGGTATTGAGAACTCTACAATACAAAGCTGTATGCAAAACATCATTTGATTCTGTTTGAATTTGCGGCTGTTATCGTTTACTATGGAAAAATATCGGTATGGAGAACCATACATGACTTCCATATTCTAAGATTTATATTTAAAATAATTTTCAGCCAAACAGCCAGGCTGTGTCTTACCTGCCTTTTTATTGCTGTATTAAATGAAAAATATTATATTACATTAAAATGAAAAAATTATAATTTTATTGCCTGGCAACAAAATTATTTTATTTTTAACAATTACCATTGTTTCAAAAAGTTAAAATAAATTTTCAAGTACTTTCCTCTTGTTAAAACGTAAAAGGTTGAAGGTAAACTACCCCTTCCCCATAACCGATCTTCACCAAAATCGAAAGTCAATGAGACCTCTACAACTCAGGGACGTATGCAAAACATTATTTGATTCTGTTTGAATTTGCGGCTGTTATCGTTTGCCATAGAAAATACGCTTGATAAAAAAACGTTGCAGGTAAACTACCCCTTCCCCTTAACCGATCTTCACCAAAAACAATAGGTCTTGAGTACTCTACAAATCAGGGCTGTATGCAAAACATTATTTGATTCTGTTTGAATTTGCGGCTGTTATCGTTTGCCATAGAAAATACCCTTGTTAAAAAAACGTTGCAGGTAAACTACCCCGTTCCCTCAACCGATCTTCACCAAAAACAATAGGTCTTGAGAACTCTACAATTCAGGGCTGTATGCAAATAATCTTTTGATTCTGTTTGAATTTGCGGCTGTTATCGTTTGCCATAGGAAATACCCTTGTTAAAACATAAAACGTTACAGGTAAACTACCCCTTTCCCTTAACCGATCTTCACCAAAAACAATAGATCTTGAGTAACCTACAAATCAGGGATGTATGCAAAAAATTATTTGATTCTGTTTGAATTTGCGGCTGTTATCGTTTGCCATAGAAAATACCCTTGTTAAAAAAACGTTGCAGGTAAACTACCCCTTTCCCTCAACCGATCTTCACCAAAAACAATAGGTCTTGAGAACTCTACAATTCAGGGCTGTATGCAAATAATCTTTTGATTCTGTTTGAATTTGCGGCTGTTATCGTTTGCCATAGGAAATACCCTTGTTAAAACATAAAACGTTACAGGTAAACTACCCCTTTCCCTTAACCGATCTTCACCAAAAACAATAGATCTTGAGTAACCTACAAATCAGGGCTGTATGCAAAACATTATTTGATTCTGTTTGAATTTGCGGCTGTTATCGTTTGCCATAGAAAATACCCTTGTTAAAAAAACGTTGCTGGTAAACTACCCCTTTCCCTCAACCGAACTTCACCAAAAACAATAGGTCTTGAGAACTCTACAATTTAGGGCTGTATGCAAATAATCTTTTGATTCTGTTTGAATTTGCGGCTGTTATCGTTTGCCATAGGAAATACCCTTGTTAAAACATAAAACGTTACAGGTAAACTACCCCTTTCCCTTAACCGATCTTCACCAAAATCAACAGATCTTGAGAACTCTACAATTCAGGGCTGTATGCGAAATATTATTTGATTCTGTTTGATTTTGCGGCTGTTATCGTTTGCCAAACAAACAAAATTACCCTTGCTAAAAAAAACCGTTGCAGGTAAACTACCCCTTTCCCTCGACCGATCTTCACCAAAAACAATAGGTCTTGAGTACTCTACAAATCAGGACTGTATGCAAAAAAGTATTTGATTCTGTTTGAATTTGCGGCAGTTATCGTTTGCCATAGAAAAAAATCTACAGACACACAGACACATAGACAGACAGACAGACAGACACACACACAGACACTTTTCGGAAAACGACTTTTTTTCATGTTTTGAGTGTAGTAGAATCAGAATCTGCTATAATCTCGAACACGATTTTTTTTGCCATCACCATACTTCCATTCCTTAAGGAATATGGAAGTAAAATTACCCTTGAAAAAAAAACCGTTGCTGGTAAACTACCCCTTTCCCTTAACCGATCTTCACCAAAAACGACAGGTCTTGGGTACTCTACAATTCAGGCTTGTATGCAAACAATTATTTGATTCTGTTTGAATTTGCGGCAGTTATCGTTTGCCATAGAAAAAAATCTACAGACACACAGACACATAGACAGACAGACACACAGACACACACACAGATACTTTTCGAAAAATGACTTTTTTTCATGTTTTGAGTGTAGTACAATCATATTCTGCAATAATCTCGAACACGATTTTTTTTGCCATCACCATACTTCCATTTCCTTAAGGAACATGGAAGTAAAATCAAAATTTAAATCGGAACAGTTAAAAAATATCGGTATGGAGAACCATACATGACTTCCATATTCTAAGATTTATATTTAAAATCATTTTCAGCCAAACAGCCAGGGAGGGAATTAAAAAAAAAAAAACTTCTTTGTTGCCAATAACGTAGCACACATATAAAAAAAATTATCCCCTCCCCCTTCAACTATAATTTTGAATTATGGAAAATTACCCCCAGCCCGTTCAACTAGCCTCTTCATTTATAGATATTTCATCTACGTTTCTACAGTGGATTATTAAGATCTTATCAGGATACTTTATCAAAATTAAGTACTTTACTCATGTTACAACAAAAAATGTTTCTGGTAAACTGCCCTTTCCCCGTAACCGATCTTCACTAAAATCAACAGACATTGAGTTCTCTATAGCTCAGGCACATATGTAAAAAATTATTTGATTCTGTTTGAATTTACGGCAGTTATGGTTCGTCATATAAAAAATTACCCATGTTAAAACATAAAACATGAGATTTATAAAACATATCTAAGATTTATATTTAAAATCATTTTTGAAATAAAATATTTTCATAGAACCTACTAACGCTGGGGAAATCTGAGGAGCCAATCAGAGTTGGGCCTACCTGTCACTCTGCTGAATTTGGTGGAAAGCCCTGTCACTGTCGTCAAAGTATCAGCCTTGACAGGGTCCTCTTTTTCTGCAAAATGGGAGAGGCTTGAGATGGAGTGAGTGACATGGTCCCCACCTCAATGAAGAACCCATTGTTTTATAAAAATATATTTAAATTTTGAAAACTGAAAATTCTTTTCTTGTTGTAAATATTTATATTTTATAATCAAAATGACTTTATTTTTGTTACCTGGCAACAAAATTATTTTATTTTCAACAATTACCATTGTTTCAAAAAGTTTAAATAAATTTTCAAGTACTTTACTCTTGTTAAAACGTAAAAGGTTGCTGGTAAACTACCCCATCCCCTTAACCGATCTTCACCAAAATTGAAAGTCCTTGAGACCTCTACAATTCAGGGATGTATGCAAAAAATTATTTGATTCTGTTTGAATTTGCGGCTGTTATCGTTTGCCATAGAAAATACCCTTGTTAAAAAAACGTTGCAGGTAAACTACCCCTTTCCCTCAACCGATCTTCACCAAAAACAATAGGTCTTGAGAACTCTACAATTTAGGGCTGTATGCAAATAATCTTTTGATTCTGTTTGAATTTGCAGCTGTTATCGTTTGCCATAGGAAATACCCTTGTTAAAACATAAAACGTTACAGGTAAACTACCCCTTTCCCTCAACCGATCTTCACCAAAAACAATAGGTCTTGAGTACTCTACAAATCAGGGCTGTATGCAAAAAAGTATTTGATTCTGTTTGAATTTGCGGCAGTTATCGTTTGCCATAGAAAAAAATCTACAGACACACAGACACACAGACAGACAGACACACACACAGACACTTTTCGGAAAACGACTTTTTTTCATGTTTTGAGTGTAGTAGAATCAGAATCTGCTATAATCTCGAACACGATTTTTTTTGCCATCACCATACTTCCATTCCTTAAGGAATATGGAAGTAAAATTACCCTTGAAAAAAAACCGTTGCTGGTAAACTACCCCTTTCCCTTAACCGATCTTCACCAAAAACGACAGGTCTTGGGTACTCTACAATTCAGGCTTGTATGCAAACAATTATTTGATTCTGTTTGAATTTGCGGCTGTTATCGTTTGCCATAGAAAACACCCTTGATAAAACATAAAACGTTGCTGGTAAACTACCCTATTCCATTAACCGATCTTCACCAATAACAATAGGTCTTGAGAACTCTACAATTCAGGGCTGTATGCAAAACATTAGTTGATTCTCTTTGAATTTACGGCAGTTATCGTTCGTCACAGAAAAAATACCCTTGTTAAAACATAAAACGTTGCTGGTAAACTACCCCTTTCCCTTAACCGATCTTCACCAAAAACAATAGGTCTTTAGTACTCAACAAAACAGGACTGTATGCAAAAACGTATTTGATTCTGTTTGAATGTGCGGCTCTTATCGTTTGTCATAGAAAATACCCTTGTAAAACATAAAACGTTGCAGGTAAACTACCCCTTTCCCTTAACCGATCTTCACCAACACCAATAGATGTTGAGAACTCTACAGTACAGGGCTGTATGCAAAACATCATTTGATTCTGTTTGAATTTGCGGCTGTTATCGTTTGCCATACAAAATACCCTTGATACAACAAAAAACGTGGCAGGTAAACTACCCCTTTCCCTTAAACGATCTTCACCAAAAACAATAGATCTTTAGTACTCAAGAAATCAGGGCTGTATGCAAAAACGTATTTGATTATGTTTGAATTTGCGGCTGTTATCGTTTGCCATAGAAAATACCCTTGTAAAACATAAAACGTTGCTGGTAAACTACCCCTTTCCCTTAACCGATCTTCACCAACACCAATAGATGTTGAGAACTCTACAGTACAGGGCTGTATGCAAAACATCATTTGATTCTGTTTGAATTTGCGGCTGTTATCGTTTGCCATACAAAATACCCTTGATAAAACAAAAAACGTGGCAGGTAAACTACCCCTTTCCCTTAAACGATCTTCACCAAAAACAATAGATCTTTAGTACTCAAGAAATCAGGGCTGTATGCGAAACATTATTTGATTCTGTTTGAATTTGCGGCTGTTATCGTTTGCCAAACAAACAAAATTACCCTTAATAAAAAAAAACCTTTGCTGGTAAACTACCCCTTTCCCTCAACCGATCTTCACCAAGAACAATAGGTAGCGAGTACTCTACAAATCAGGGCTGTATGCAAAAAATTATTTGATTCTGTTTGAATTTGCGGCTGTTATCGTTTGCCATAGAAAAAAATCTACAGACACACAGACACACAGACACACACACAGACACTTTTCGAAAAATGACTTTTTTTCATGTTTTGAGTGTAGTACAATCATATTCTGCAATAATCTCGAACACGATTTTTTTTGCCATCACCATACTTCCATTTCCTTAAGGAACATGGAAGTAAAATCAAAATTTAAATCGGAACAGTTAAAAAATATCGGTATGGAGAACCATACATGACTTCCATATTCTAAGATTTATATTTAAAATCATTTTCAGCCAAACAGCCAGGGAGGGAATTAAAAAAAAAAAACTTCTTTGTTGCCAATAACGTAGTACACATATAAAAAAAATTATCCCCTCCCCCTTCAACTATAATTTTGAATTATGGAAAATTACCCCCAGCCCGTTCAACTAGCCTCTTCATTTATAGATATTTCATCTACGTTTCTACAGTGGATTATTAAGATCTTATCAGGATACTTTATCAAAATTAAGTACTTTACTCATGTTACAATAAAAAATGTTTCTGGTAAACTGCCCTTTCCCCGTAACCGATCTTCACTAAAATCAACAGACATTGAGTTCTCTATAGCTCAGGCACATATGTAAAAAATTATTTGATTCTGTTTGAATTTACGGCAGTTATGGTTCGTCATATAAAAAATTACCCATGTTAAAACATAAAACATGAGATTTATAAAACATATCTAAGATTTATATTTAAAATCATTTTTGAAATAAAATATTTTCATAGAACCTACTAACGCTGGGGAAATCTGAGGAGCCAATCAGAGTTGGGCCTACCTGTCACTCTGCTGAATTTGGTGGAAAGCCCTGTCACTGTCGTCAAAGTATCAGCCTTGACAGGGTCCTCTTTTTCTGCAAAATGGGAGAGGCTTGAGATGGAGTGAGTGACATGGTCCCCACCTCAATGAAGAACCCATTGTTTTATAAAAATATATTTAAATTTTGAAAACTGAAAATTCTTTTCTTGTTGTAAATATTTATATTTTATAATCAAAATGACTTTATTTTTGTTACATGGCAACAAAATTATTTTATTTTCAACAATTACCATTGTTTCAAAAAGTTTAAATAAATTTTCAAGTACTTTACTCTTGTTAAAACGTAAAAGGTTGCTGGTAAACTACCCCATCCCCTTAACCGATCTTCACCAAAATCGAAAGTCCTTGAGACCTCTACAATTCAGGGATGTATGCAAAAAATTATTTGATTCTGTTTGAATTTGCGGCAGTTATCGTTTGCCATAGAAAAAAAAAGTTGCAGGTAAACTACCCCTTCCCCTCAACCGATCTTCACCAAAAACAATAGGTCTTGAGTACTCTACAAATCAGGGCTGTATGCAGAAAATTATTTGATTCTGTTTGAACTTGCGGCTGTTATCGTTTGCCATAGAAAATACCCTTGTTAAAAAAACGTTGTAGGTAAACTACCCCTTTCCCTTAACCGATCTTCACCAAAAACAAAAGGTCTTGAGAACTCTATAATTTAGGGCTGTATGCAAATAATCTTTTGATTCTGTTTGAATTTGCGGCTGTTATCGTTTGCCATAGGAAATACCCTTGTTAAAACATAAAACGTTACAGGTAAACTACCCCTTTCCCTTAACCGATCTTCACCAAAAACAATAGGTCTTGAGAAATATACAATTCAGGGCTGTATGCGAAACATTATTTGATTCTGTTTGAATTTGCGGCTGTTATCATTTGCCAAAAAAAAAAAAAAAAATTTCCCTTGATAAAAAAAAACCGTTGCAGGTAAACTACCCCTTTCCCTCAACCCATCTTCACCAAAAAGAATAGGTCGCGAGTACTCTGCAAATTAGGGCTGTATGCAAAAAATTATTTGATTCTGTTTGAATTTGCGGCAGTTATCGTTTGCCATAGAAAAATAATTTTCTACAGACAGACAGACAGACAGACAGACACACACACAGACACTTTTCGGAAAACGACTTTTTTTTATGTTTTGAGTGTAGTAGAATCAGAATCTGCAATAATCTCGAACACGATTTTTTTGCCATCACCATACTTCCATTCCTTAAGGAATATGGAAGTAATAAAAGGTTGCAGGTAAACTACCCCTTCCCCTTAACCGATCTTCACCAAAATCGAAAGTCATTGAGACCTCTACAATTTAGGGATGTATGCAAAAAATTATTTGATTCTGTTTGAATTTGCGGCTGTTATCGTTTGCCATAGAAAATACGCTTGATAAAAAAACGTTACAGGTAAACTACCCCTTTCCCTCAACCGATCTTCACCAAAAACAACAGGTCTTGAGTACTCTACAAATCAGGACTGTATGCAAAAAAGTATTTGATTCTGTTTGAATTTGCGGCAGTTATCGTTTGCCATAGAAAAAAATCTATAGACACACAGACACATAGACAGACAGACAGACAGACACACACACAGACACTTTTCGGAAAACGACTTTTTTTCATGTTTTGAGTGTAGTAGAATCAGAATCTGCTATAATCTCGAACACGATTTTTTTTGCCATCACCATACTTCCATTCCTTAAGGAATATGGAAGTAAAATTACCCTTGAAAAAAAACCGTTGCTGGTAAACTACCCCTTTCCCTTAACCGATCTTCACCAAAAACGACAGGTCTTGGGTACTCTACAATTCAGGCTTGTATGCAAACAATTATTTGATTCTGTTTGAATTTGCGGCTGTTATCGTTTGCCATAGAAAACACCCTTGATAAAACATAAAACGTTGCTGGTAAACTACCCTATTCCATTAACCGATCTTCACCAATAACAATAGGTCTTGAGAACTCTACAATTCAGGGCTGTATGCAAAACATTATTTGATTCTCTTTGAATTTACGGCAGTTATCGTTCGTCACAGAAAAAATACCCTTGTTAAAACATAAAACGTTGCTGGTAAACTACCCCTTTCCCTTAACCGATCTTCACCAAAAACAATAGGTCTTTAGTACTCAACAAAACAGGACTGTATGCAAAAACGTATTTGATTCTGTTTGAGTGTGCGGCTCTTATCGTTTGTCATAGAAAATACCCTTGTAAAACATAAAACGTTGCAGGTAAACTACCCCTTTCCCTTAACCGATCTTCACCAACACCAATAGATGTTGAGAACTCTACAGTACAGGGCTGTATGCAAAACATCATTTGATTCTGTTTGAATTTGCGGCTGTTATCGTTTGCCATACAAAATACCCTTGATAAAACAAAAAACGTGGCAGGTAAACTACCCCTTTCCCTTAAACGATCTTCACCAAAAACAATAGATCTTTAGTACTCAAGAAATCAGGGCTGTATGCAAAAACGTATTTGATTATGTTTGAATTTGCGGCTGTTATCGTTTGCCATAGAAAATACCCTTGTTAAAACATAAAACGTTGCCGGTAAACTACCCCTTTCCCTTAACCGATCTTTACCAAAATCAACAGATCTTGAGAACCCTACAATTCAGGGCTGTATGCGAAACATTATTTGATTCTGTTTGAATTTGCGGCTGTTATCGTTTGCCAAACAAACAAAATTACCCTTAATAAAAAAAAACCTTTGCTGGTAAACTACCCCTTTCCCTCAACCGATCTTCACCAAGAACAATAGGTAGCGAGTACTCTACAAATCAGGGCTGTATGCAAAAAATTATTTGATTCTGTTTGAATTTGCGGCTGTTATCGTTTGCCATAGAAAAAAATCTACAGACACACAGACACACAGACACACACACAGACACTTTTCGAAAAATGACTTTTTTTCATGTTTTGAGTGTAGTACAATCATATTCTGCAATAATCTCGAACACGATTTTTTTTGCCATCACCATACTTCCATTTCCTTAAGGAACATGGAAGTAAAATCAAAATTTAAATCGGAACAGTTAAAAAATATCGGTATGGAGAACCATACATGACTTCCATATTCTAAGATTTATATTTAAAATCATTTTCAGCCAAACAGCCAGGGAGGGAATTAAAAAAAAAAAAACTTCTTTGTTGCCAATAACGTAGTACACATATAAAAAAAATTATCCCCTCCCCCTTCAACTATAATTTTGAATTATGGAAAATTACCCCCAGCCCGTTCAACTAGCCTCTTCATTTATAGATATTTCATCTACGTTTCTACAGTGGATTATTAAGATCTTATCAGGATACTTTATCAAAATTAAGTACTTTACTCATGTTACAACAAAAAATGTTTCTGGTAAACTGCCCTTTCCCCGTAACCGATCTTCACTAAAATCAACAGACATTGAGTTCTCTATAGCTCAGGCACATATGTAAAAAATTATTTGATTCTGTTTGAATTTACGGCAGTTATGGTTCGTCATATAAAAAATTACCCATGTTAAAACATAAAACATGAGATTTATAAAACATATCTAAGATTTATATTTAAAATCATTTTTGAAATAAAATATTTTCATAGAACCTACTAACGCTGGGGAAATCTGAGGAGCCAATCAGAGTTGGGCCTACCTGTCACTCTGCTGAATTTGGTGGAAAGCCCTGTCACTGTCGTCAAAGTATCAGCCTTGACAGGGTCCTCTTTTTCTGCAAAATGGGAGAGGCTTGAGATGGAGTGAGTGACATGGTCCCCACCTCAATGAAGAACCCATTGTTTTATAAAAATATATTTAAATTTTGAAAACTGAAAATTCTTTTCTTGTTGTAAATATTTATATTTTATAATCAAAATGACTTTATTTTTGTTACATGGCAACAAAATTATTTTATTTTCAACAATTACCATTGTTTCAAAAAGTTTAAATAAATTTTCAAGTACTTTACTCTTGTTAAAACGTAAAAGGTTGCTGGTAAACTACCCCATCCCCTTAACCGATCTTCACCAAAATCGAAAGTCCTTGAGACCTCTACAATTCAGGGATGTATGCAAAAAATTATTTGATTCTGTTTGAATTTGCGGCAGTTATCGTTTGCCATAGAAAAAAAAAGTTGCAGGTAAACTACCCCTTCCCCTCAACCGATCTTCACCAAAAACAATAGGTCTTGAGTACTCTACAAATCAGGGCTGTATGCAGAAAATTATTTGATTCTGTTTGAACTTGCGGCTGTTATCGTTTGCCATAGAAAATACCCTTGTTAAAAAAACGTTGTAGGTAAACTACCCCTTTCCCTTAACCGATCTTCACCAAAAACAAAAGGTCTTGAGAACTCTATAATTTAGGGCTGTATGCAAATAATCTTTTGATTCTGTTTGAATTTGCGGCTGTTATCGTTTGCCATAGGAAATACCCTTGTTAAAACATAAAACGTTACAGGTAAACTACCCCTTTCCCTTAACCGATCTTCACCAAAAACAATAGGTCTTGAGAAATATACAATTCAGGGCTGTATGCGAAACATTATTTGATTCTGTTTGAATTTGCGGCTGTTATCATTTGCCAAAAAAAAAAAAAATTTCCCTTGATAAAAAAAAACCGTTGCAGGTAAACTACCCCTTTCCCTCAACCCATCTTCACCAAAAAGAATAGGTCGCGAGTACTCTGCAAATTAGGGCTGTATGCAAAAAATTATTTGATTCTGTTTGAATTTGCGGCAGTTATCGTTTGCCATAGAAAAATAATTTTCTACAGACAGACAGACAGAGAGACAGACAGACAGACAGACACACACACAGACACTTTTCGGAAAACGACTTTTTTTTATGTTTTGAGTGTAGTAGAATCAGAATCTGCAATAATCTCGAACACGATTTTTTTGCCATCACCATACTTCCATTCCTTAAGGAATATGGAAGTAATAAAAGGTTGCAGGTAAACTACCCCTTCCCCTTAACCTATCTTCACCAAAATCGAAAGTCATTGAGACCTCTACAATTTAGGGATGTATGCAAAAAATTATTTGATTCTGTTTGAATTTGCGGCTGTTATCGTTTGCCATAGAAAATACGCTTGATAGAAAAACGTTACAGGTAAACTACCCCTTTCCCTTAACCGATCTTCACCAAAAACCATAGGTCTTGAGTACTCTACAAATCAGGGCTGTATGCAAAACATTATTTGATTCTGTTTGAATTTGCGGCTGTTATCGTTTGCCATAGAAAATACCCTTGTTAAAAAAACGTTGCTGGTAAACTACCCCTTTCCCTCAACCGATCTTCACCAAAAACAAAAGGTCTTGAGAGCTCTACAATGTAGGGCTGTATGCAAATAATCTTTTGATTCTGTTTGAATTTGCGGCTGTTATCGTTTGCCATAGGAAATACCCTTGTTAAAACATAAAACGTTACAGGTAAACTACCCCTTTACCTTAACCGATCTTCACCAAAATCAACAGATCTTGAGAACTCTACAATTCAGGGCTGTATGCGAAACATTATTTGATTCTGTTTGAATTTGCGGCTGTTATCGTTTGCCAAACAAACAAAATTACCCTTGCTAAAAAAACCGTTGCTGGTAAACTACCCCTTTCCCTCAACCGATCTTCACCAAAAACAATAGGTCGCGAGTACTCTGCAAATCAGGGCTGTATGCAAACAATTATTTGATTCTGTTTGAATTTGCGGCAGTTATCGTTTGCCATAGAAAAAAAATCTACAGACACACAGACACACAGACAGACAGCAGACAGACAGACAGACAGACAGACACACAGACACTTTTCGGAAAACGACTTTTTTTCATGTTTTGAGTGTAGTAGAATCAGAATCTGCAATAATCTCGAACACGATTTTTTTTGTCTTCACCATACTTCCATTCCTTAAGGAATATGGAAGTAAAAAAAAAAAAAAGTGGCCAAGGCCGACGTCAGGAATTTTAAGATTCTCGTAATTTCGAGATCAAGTTGTAAAATCAAAAATCAATTTGAAAAAAATTACATATTAAAGTGAGTGTCACTGAAAAATAAATAAGATGATCAGTAACTTAGTTGTTAATAATCACCATTTTTAATAATAGTCGCTTAGATGGTGTTCTAAAGTTTAACAATAACAATAGTTCAAAATAAACAAATAAATGCAAAACATTTGAATATCGCCATAAAAACTTCGTGTTTGGACTTATTTTAAATGAAATTACAGTCTGAATTCAATGGAACAATCAAAATTAAAAGTTTAAGCACGGCAATAAAATTTAATTTATTGTAGTGGACTGTAACTAAAAAGAGCAGCGCAGGTCAAATGCCGGCCCCTGTCTATTGTTAGGTGGCCTGTCAGTGTGCGTGCGTGAGCCAAGGGTCTCCTAATCTCTTAGGTGCCTTCCGAAAACGTAAGGAGTATAGTGTTTGATTTTGTTGTTACTGTACTTATACCGTATGACTGAACGACCTTTATAACAACAATACACGTAAGTATGAGCTACTCATAAGTTATGCCAGTATTTTGCTAAACAATACTTTAATATTATTCTTTTCATATTTAATATTATTATTTTCACATAAGTAAACAGTATTAAAACATTTTAGTCAGAATGAAAACCCAGTTTGAAAGAAAATTCGGTTTAACCGGCCGAACCTCCGGTCCCGAGTTGACCGGTTATTAGGGAGATACGTTGTACCTTGAACATTGTACCTTAATGTTCAGATCTTCTTCAGCTAAGTAGATAGAGTGAAATACTATATGATAGTGAATATGAAATGTTGAAACTTCTTGAACCACTGTCAACAACAATTTGTGAAATCTATAACAGATGTTATTTAATTTTTTAAATCTTTCATTGTAGTCTACAAGTGTGTCTAAAAACTCGAGCATTCTGTAAGATACTTTCAAAAAATTAAAAAAAATTATTGAAACATTTTGCTACACTTTAAAATTTGATTGTTTTAAAAATTAATTCTGTTGCTAGCACACATTTGTAGTATAACAATGTTAGCTGTTGCACGTTTATTGTAAGAAAGCGTTTGTCTGACGTAATTACGTATATTATGATTTATGAAAGTTGTCGACCTCATAATTCCTTCTACTACACAGTTCACACCTGCAGGCTGTCAATCTATAATCTACATAAGGTTTGTGTCAATCGATCGTTTGTCAGCTCATAAATTACTAGAGTTGCCGCTTTTGATCTTTTTTCTATGTCTTTGTCAGTATGCATAACTCTTGTTATATATTCTTCCCAGCCGCGACAGACCAGACTTAGACGCCAGAAATCTGTCTGTCACGACTTCTATCACATACTTTAGCCTGACAGAATGTCTTACCTTCTATAATTGACTCTTCTTCTTTTTGACGTTTTTTTGATCTCCTTCTGGTCTAGGACCTGATTCACAGTTTTTACAATTGTCTTTTCTTTACTGATTCTGTCTACATTTCCCAATTGCTGCTTCGATTTTAATTGAATATAACGTGAGCACAGCCCATACACTAAATAAGTTTTATCAATAAATCTACAGTAGGTTTGTGAACATATTATAAACAATGTTAAAAATTAATTCACCTAGTTTTTGCATGTGTTCAATATATCTACTGGAAGTTAATAAGTAAACTATGAGGAATAAGATTTTTAGTTCTGGAATGTGAAAGGTAAAAGTTTTCTAAAGCTAATGATGTGATAAGGAGATGAGAAATAAACGTGTATATCGAACATGAAAGTCGACACAGCTCTTGCCAGCGTTTTTTTTAACGTAAGCCTATCAACCGAGTGGTTTTGTGCTGAGGAAAGAGCAACTGTAAGTTGAAAACGTTTAGAAACTTTGATATAAAGTACACTTTCAAACCAACAACGCGTCCGTGGACACGATTCTTTGTCACAGTTCTGGCTAACCGAGTCTCCCGTTCGATCTGCGCATAATTCTCGGGCGTCCAAAGTTAGCTACAAAGTATTGTATTTTGTATAAAAGAACAGCGTTACGTAGCCATCGGTAGTGTTATTATGTGGCGTGTGTGTGCGCGCGCGCCAGCGTGCACGTGATGGGAGAAGCCACACTAAGTAAATGAAATCAAATCGAATCACGGTCTCACGTTCGCTAACGGCATTTGTAATGTTGTTATATATTTTTATATAACTCATTTTCCTCTTCTTATTCTGCTTTCGCGTGTTTATTATATTTGCCCTCGCTGGAACTCCGTCCCCAATAAAGCGCATTAACACGTGCCTTTTACTTATCCTCTCTGCTGTTTCACCCCTCACAATTCGGTTATACTCCCTGTACGCGCAGCATTCAAACCTTAAAGTAATTTTTGTCAGTCGTTTTCTGCTGAAATAAACGCATTTCATTTGTTTTAATCATGTGCCCAAATTACGTAAAAACTGTAATATGTACATAAAATGTATTAACATAAATTGAATTGCTTGTTCTTCGCCGAAAGTAAGCGTTTTCGTCCTTTGAATTCAATAATATTACACAATTTTCAATTCTAAACTTATCTACGGATGCGAAACTTGTCATCATATCAGGCCTACGTTACAAGTTAAACAGACGGAGTTGCGTGTGTAGGCACTACCACTACGGTCAACATATGAATTATTAAGCAGTGTAATTGATGATTCCATTCAGTTTTTTGTGTTAGCTAATAGAATTCGAATAGACCCTTCAAAACTCGTAGTCGGTCAGTTAAGTTCATGTGGTTAAAACCTTCGGCCGGCTGACCCCAAGGAAAACTTTCAAAAACATTCCAGTCATCTTGGGAATCAGACAATGATTAGTCCTTATACTATTCAAAGTAGTAATGAAAGGAATAATCGAAGAGCTTAACAACTTCAGAGGTGACAAAATCGGAGACTAAAACACATCACATGTGTGTGCTACGCGGACGACACGGAGCTGGTTGTTGGAGTTTCAAACTCTCTTGAACCCCTTCTCTTCCATTTTACCCGCACTGCCCAAAAATTATGTCTTAGATTATCCAGAATAATCTTACATTTTTCGGGCGGCGTGCCGAGATAATTTGCGCAGTTACAGGCTAGCCCGACCTTGACACATACGCGCCAGTTGCACTGCGCCTGAAACAGCCTCAAATGATGTCGTGTTAAGTGTCACGTAATTGTACCAACATAATTATAGAATTCTTACAAGCTCTATGTATTGTCTATGTTCATGGAAATTGTTAAGTGTATGATTAAGTCAAGAACGGGAATGGTAGATTCACTAACGTTTAACACATATGTCTGTTGTGTACACACGCGCACGTGACTGTGTATAGAAGACTAGAAAAAGTACTTTTCATCCTGTAACATTAGAAGGAATGATCTGATTTTAAATTTCTTATTACACTTTTTCGAGATTTATCTGCTCACTTAATCCTATTTTTTAGGTTGATAAGTCCAGAGAAATTCTAGAGAAAACGCTCTAAATTGCAGAACAATAGCTCGTGACTTTTCAAATCTCACAATGTAATCTTTAGATTCTTGTTAGCTTATAAACATTTCAGGTATTCTCAGAAAATTATCATTGAAAACCTCAAAAATCTCCAAAATCGCGTATTTTATATAAAAGACTGAAAAATGTACTGTTTAAAATATACAAGCATTAAGAATAAACAACGTTAGCGAAATGCTAGTAGCTCACCCATGAGCGCGTGCATGTATGTGAATAGGCCTACTTATCATCACTACTATCAGGACTTTTGCGAACGCCTTCTTCAGAGTAGGTAAATGTTGCCCATTCCAGAGTTGCTGAGTGTCTGAAGTGTGTCCTTGACTGATTCCCATAGCGACGGACTACTAGTTGCGGGACCTGTGTTAAATAGTGTCCTTCAGTCACCTTCAATAGTAGCGATCTCGCCTCCTTCAGTCACTTCCCTCCGAACGTCAGGTTACTATAGGTTACCTCTTTTTTTCAAACAGACTGAAGATATTTACTTTGAAGACAGAAGACACAGACTCAGAAAAGAAGACATCCTAATTTTCATTACCCATTAGCGTTTCCAAAAAAGTAAATTTATTATATCAATTCTTAAAACTGCACAATAACCGCTTGAAGAACTGGTATTGTACAGACAAATCTCTAATTTTAATTAGTAAGTACAATTTGTCATATACGTATGTTTAATAACCTCCAATAATTAAAAAATGTATTAAAAGTAATTAAAAATCTTAAATTAAATTATTTAATATTTTATTTATTAGTTTAATTGTTAGATAAAGCAATTACAAATTTAATAATAGAATTAGATAGGCTATTTCCAATTTTTAATAATAATGGTACTTTTATTTAGGTACTTGTACTTTAAACAAGTTGTAGTACTTTTAACACAATTATAACAATTTTTTTTTACTTGAAATTTAATTATTATTTTTATAATAAGTAAGTGAAATATTATTTTATGATATCACTTTATATGAATTATTGAATTAGGAACAAAATGGATCTTATTTTGTGTATTAAAAATATTTGAAAAAATTCTGTACAAACGTCAATCTCGGATATTTTCCCGGTACAAGTTAAAATAGAGAACTGTCCGGGATAAAATAGGACGGATGGTAACCCTTACGTACTGTTAAATAAACTTTACCAAACATTTCACTTTATTCGTAGTAGTCAGACCTTTGCTTCCTCAGCTGGTGCAGCCTTATCGAACGTTATACTTTTCCATGTTATTCTCAGACGAACTTTCCTGGTATTTATTTATAAATTTTCCTGGCCGAGCTTTTCCTTCTCCATTGCATTTTGACTAAACACCAGTGCACCTTTTGCAAATTTCAAAATCTAAAAGAGATATTTTCCATCTATTTTAACTTCTTTATTTTCCTATTCCATTTATTTTAAGTCACATTCCAACAATGTAGAGATAATTTTCCGTAACATCATATCTGCCTGTTCTACTTTATCTATCTATTTGATGACCCGGTGGTAATCTCGTGTGGTTGGTTATAACATTGCGACTCGACTTGAAAAGTCAAGCGTCACATGTATAAGTACACAAACTTGGATAGGTGATCACACAGCGGCTGAATGGCTGAGGACGTCCACACTCGAAACTTAACTGAGTGGACTATTATGAAAAATCTATTTGATGACGAGTTGATTTGATTTAGTTGATATTAATTTGGATTTACTTGATGTGTAGTTCGATTTGAGCCGTTGAGTTTTTGTATATTTTGGAAACAATGTATAAATTTCTTATCCTTTGAGGTAACAAAGTCTTTATTAAATTTTTGTGAAGACAATCCAAAGCTTTGTCAGAATCAAAAAATGTTCTATAAAGATGGTTTTCCATATGACTGCTAATTGTACTATTGCCAAAGTTCACTTAGTTATCGTACTTAGTGTATTGGTTTAGAGGCCCCTCTAAATACTTGTTGATCTGATAACTACTCCTGACTTCACGCCTTTAGTGAGATTCCACTAAAACCTCTGTATACAGATGTCAGTAATAATTTTGGATTATAATTTTTCAAAGCATGCTTATTCCTTTTTTGAATATGAAGCCCGCATTTTCTTCTATTTCGTGGCAAACTTCGTCATTCTGGCGTACTTAACGTGGATAACTTAAGTATTTAATTCTACGAATAATTAAAAAAATATTTTAATATCATTGGAAATCATAAGAAAATTGCTTTTGGTAATTTCAGTTATTTCTTCAATTGGTGTATTATAGACATTAATTGAAATTTATTTAGGTTTTCCAACATTTTCACTTTGTAACTTTTTCACTTAATTTAACATTCTGGACGTCTGAAAATTTTGCATATCGGGTGCTGTAATCATTTATTAATAATAGGAACATACGGAGTTACAATAAAACTCACAAGTGCAATATGTGTGTGTGAACGTCATTATCATGTATGGTACTTTGCAGGTCTGTGGCACCAGCGTCCGTCTCCTTACAAATCTAGTCGATGCATTATCAGATTCAAACTTTAACCTACAGTGTATGCATCCAGGGCTCCAAATTTCCTTCTCCCTTTTTCTTATTTCTTTACTCTCTTCTTACACCATTCTCTCAATGGGCATCGTTAGTAGTTCATTTGCTCTCATTTGTCAAAGCCAGTTTTCTTTTCTCCTCTATAGCCTGTGAAACTGGTCTACTCTTGTCAATTCTTTTAAGCAGTCTTTATGTTCGTCATTTTATTCACCCATCTTATTTCTCACGTACAAATGTCCGTCTTTACCTCTTTTATTCATTGCCCGCGTCAGTGTTAATATTATTTTTACAACTTCTTGAAACTATTAAAAATATTATTACGTTATTTCACCCTTATATTGGGGGTATGTTCAGAGACAAGAAATTCACCCAAATATTTCTTCCAAATACTTTGTATCCATTCTTCGTACTATGTAAACTTTGTTAGTTTTACTACATAGAAAACAAACTAACTAATCTGTGACTTTGACTCTTAAAATGTCCCTGAATCTATCTATGAGGCATTCTGTCTCTGACTGAGTGGGGGGGGGGGGTGAAACGTATTTGTACTTGTATCCGGATGATGGTAGCTCTGGAACCCTTTGGAAATGAACAGAGAAAACAATATTATTTTACCGACTGGCTTGAGCTTCCAGAACTTTCATTTTCCAGAAAGGAACATTTTTCGTCAGTGAAAGCCACTTGTCGGTACCAGTTTACAAACACCCTACTGTGAAGCGATTATACGATAATCGTACATGTCCCTTTTGTGTGCGCCTGTGTTTGTATGGTGGAAATGACTACTGCAGACTTGTTTGTCTCTACTCGAGAATTCTCCAGATTTTGTCGCTGTGTATATGTGTGTGTGTGTGTGTGTGTGTTTGTGGATTGTCGCACAGAAGGGAAGTCGGTTTGGCTGAGGCAATTCGACGTATTATTTTTTAACTTTTTTTTGTTTCAATCGGCATAGATTCTTCTCCGTCGTATATGATTATCGCGGTGTGTCTATATAAACTCTTTATGGCCTGAACTAGGTGTTGTGGTATACTTGTTTATTTTAAAGTATGTCCCATATCTTCCGTCTGATCACTCTATCAAAAGTTTTGTTGAAATCGATAAGGCCAATATGTATTTCTAAATTCTTTTCATGTCGTTTTTCTATCACTTGTTGTATGGTGAATATGCAGTCTATGCAAGAGCGTACTATCCTAAAACCATGTTGTTCTTCCTCTAAAAGAGTTTCTGCTATGTTTTGTAGTCTTGTTGTTACAATACGTGCGTATAATTTATAACACGAAGTTAGAAGAGTAATTGCTGGTGTCTCTTATGTCTCTTTTCTTAAAGAGGAGATTACTTTTGATATTGTCCATTCGTGTGGTATGCGTGTCTGCTGCCAGCACATATTAAGCAAATGTAGGATCCTTAAATGTAACAAAATACCATCATATTTAATAAGTTATGAGCTTATATTATCTGGCCGGTTACTTTTCTATATTTAAGCCATTCGATAGCGTCTTTTAATTCTTCCAATGTAATCTGGTCTACTGTAATGTTTTGTGATCAAGATAGAGATATAGAAAATAAAGTGACGAATTTCACAAGAATGTGAGGAACGATTTGGAGAACGTTGGGAAACAAATGTAGAAAAGAAACCCAAATAAAATTTTATAAAACAATGGCAATACCAACACAACTGTATGGTTCTGAAACTTGGGTCATAAAGAAAAAAGATGAACAGAAGATACAAACAGCAGAAATGAAATTTCTGAGATCAGTTAAAAGGTGTAATAGACAAGTTCATATAAGAAATGAGGAGATAAGAAGTGATTTAGATATTTTTGCAATTAATGAAAGAATACAGAAGAAAATGGATTCAACACATAGATAGAATGGAAGAAAGTAGAATACTGAAGATAGCGAAAGATTACAACCCTAAAGGCAGAAGAAAAGTTGGTAGGCGTGAGAAAAGGTGGTGTGTGGAATAGCTGAAGACTAAAACCGTTAAAAATATGATGATTTTGTTTAACATTTATACTGTGTTTTAATAGTGAAAACAGTAGGCTACCAGTAAGAAAGACTGGTAAATACTTTAACTTTCAAAACTATCGTGCGATCAGTAAACAACGTTTGCGCCAATGCTTTACTATATTTCGTATCCGGTACGGTACGCTGAGCAGAGTGACATTTTCCTGTTTGTCAAAAGTGTCAAACGGAAAGAATAAAGACTATCAGTTTGCCTATGTGGGACACAATAGACGTTTGCAATGTTTTTCCTCTGCTTGTTATTCAGTGGTAATTACGCAGTAGGATAGACACGCCTGTTGTTGTTCAACCCATCCCTCGAGGGTGTTGTTTGCCTTCCGGCTGCCGTCTCACTCCCCCCACACACACCACCCACACCACCAAACAACAGGCAAGAAGTGGAACGATTGTTTCTTTTAATTTTGCAGTTAATTCGTTGTTTTCGATTAATTACATTGTCTTCTTTCTCATTAATTAGTGCTAAACCCACATCTCTCTCTGGCCCCCTCTGTCCCTGTATCGTCAAGTGGACAGTAATTGTCTTATATTTTCCAATTTCTATTTTGGTTATGAGAATACGTCTCGATGTTCACTTCAAGCGTAAGCGAAGACTAATTTTGTTGTTGAATTTAATGTAGAAAATTGATAGAATACAGTATAGACATATACGAAAACCCAGACAGTTAAATACTGTAATATAATGTAAGACACTATCTTTATTGTTCAAGTATCCAATAACGTAACTTCAATATTTCCACATTGTCTTTTTGGTTATAATAAAATAGAAAATAAAGAGTTTTTTCTTTTATAACTGGTTTATTTATAAATCAATAATCTCCCTCAGAAGAAAATTCTGGGTGCGTCGCTGCAAATGGGTTTCCATATTAAGCAAGCATTCTTTGTAAATCAATAAATAATAGTAATAATAACAACGACGACGACGACGGCGGCGGCGACGAGAACAACGACAACAGCAGCAGCAGCGACGACGACGACAACAACAACAGCAGCAGCAGCAGCAGCAGCAGCAGCATCAGCAGCAGCAACAACAACAACAGCAACAACAACGACGACGACGACGTCGACAACAGCAGCAGCAGCAGCAGCAGCAGCAGCAGCAGCGACGACGACGACGACGACGACGACGACGACGACAATAACAACAGCAGCAACAGCAACAGCAACAGCAACCATTTTTTCGTTGGATTTGTTGCCCATGACGTATCCGAGTATCACTATTGATTTGTATACACTATTTCGACTCGGAGCACAGTATTTGGCGAAAAGATAAACATTTTTTAAGATTTGTATTTAAAATACTGTGTTACATGTCGGGATAGTATATACAAATCAGTAATATATTTTTGTAGCTGGGAAAATGCATTTGAGCACAAGGTGTAGGATTCCCAGCAGAAGTAGGATTATATCTCCAATGGACTACCCACAAAAAACCCCACTATTGGCAGTCCGGGCCCTAGCCTGAGACTGCTTATCACACTACTTGAGACTAAGCCTTTCCCCTGCGCCAACGGGATCCAATCCTTATAGATCTTCGTCTTTTTCTCCCGAAGGATGCTCTCTATATAGCGTGCCTCCAGGCTCTCTGTTCCAGGTGCCTCCTTATCTCATAGCATCAGGAGCTACCGTGCCGATCTCCGCTATCCGCAAAGTACGCGGAACAACTGTGCGACTGCTTCCAACATGCACAGGAGGTGATAGGACGAAGAAATGATGACTCAGGGTCATCTTTTACTTTGCTGACAAGCACGAGACGTCAAACTTACAATTGGTAAAGATGCTCCCCCCCTCAGACAAGCGTTGTAGATGGCAAGCAAGACGCGCGGACCATGCCGTAAGACTGCCCTCACCACATAATAATAAATAATAATAAGAATTATTATTATTATTATTATTATTATTATACATTTACTTTCTTTAGTTCAAGATTTGTAACTTTTCATGTAAATATATCAAATTTTACATACGAAAAAGGCCTATATTTCGTACGTCAGTTACAAAGCATTTCAAATTGTCAAATTAAAGATTTTTCAAAGCGCAAATGAGAGTAAATAATAAAGCGTACTTTGAGAAAATTGTTTTTCAATTCCCATAATTACAAAATTATAATTTAACGATAATAACATGATCGAATTGCGGAGAGCTGTACACAAACTTGCTTAACTAAGTTACAAAGTGACAAGCAAACACATCACTAATAAACAATAACTATTTTGCTTAGTGAACCGAATACTGCAGTGTCACACAAAACATAACGGGTCTAATCAGGAAATCAACATTGTTCTTCTCATAAAAATATATGAGTGACTAATGATGAGGTATTGAAGAGAGTGGGTGAAAGAAGGATTATGTTAAAGCTATTCGGAAAGGAGACGCAGTATGGGTTGGTCAACTAATACGCCATTCAAATTGGTTTACCGCTCTGCCCGAGGGAATGAGAGAGGAGCGTAGTGAGAGGGTAAGTCCAGTTAGGAGTATATGGATGAAATGAAAAGACGAAGGCAGTGTGTGGTGGATAAGAGACTGTCTTCGGAAGGGAAGATATTGCAAGCCCGCGAACCTCTGGATTGAGGAGAAGACGGTGAAAGATCATTGGGCTACAAAACTATCACAAAAATTAAATATTTCATTTAATGTTTCTTCGAATTGAATCAATTAACAACTCATATGGTAGGAGTCCGTCCTGTTAAACCCATTCCGTCCTGTGGGCTGCGTCCCACAGTTTGTGAAACCCCGGGATAAGTAAAAAGCAGCTGTAGAAGGGGAGAAATGAACGAGAAAATAAATAAAGAGCGATAACGAGTAAACTTTTAATTGGAAGCGTTAAACTTGGATAGATAGACAGACGGCAAGCAGTTAGATGGGACCTCTAATGACAACGGCAGACTGGAGTTGGAAACAGCGGTTAGTGTTATTGCCTCGAAACTAATAAAACCAGGAGGGATGATGCGGGTGAAATATAAATTTTGTTCTTTAAGGGCGGACAGGGAGAGTTTTATGACTTGTTTTTATAGTAACACCGCAAAATGCAAAATGTGAAACAGCTGACTACTGTTATGTTGGCAGTTTGACAAAACTTGAATGACAGCATCAGTCTGGCGATCTCATTACGTTGTGTGTGCAGTACATAACAAACTTCAATTGGCTTTGTATCAGCCTGCAATGAGAGACAATGAGACTGTTACTTTCCTAACCCCAGTGCCACTCAAGCCAAAATATGTCGGGTGTCAGTATAACATATATTTATTTTAATATAAAGTAGGTCTATTAAAAACGCGTAGGGTAGTTTATAGACTCTTCAAGTTCGAAGTGAAAGTTCTTCTGTTTATTGTTTATTAGCATTATCACTTGAATTTACAAGTTTGTTCTTTTGCACACGATAGTCGCGGGTTCGATCTGCAGAAATCTTTTAAATCTTTTTTAATGACCAAATGTACACTTTGATTGAAATTTCCGCATGTCCCTAAATTGGGCACATAGTTTTTGACCTAATTTGTGGTACCTATGAATACAGGCATTTTTTTGTAGGTAACATCTAATTGCTTGGTATTGCGCTGTTGTCACATGACGCACTATGTAATCCGACGTATTAGATAAACGAGATCTTTTGTGAAAATTATCGTTTTTAATTTATGTTAGTGAAGTGTTAGAACCTTCTTTTATTAAGTAACAGTTCTATATTGTTCTGGTAAAACTAATATATAAAAGTGTTCAACTTATTTTTGCTGTTAAGTCATATTTTCGATAATCTCCCAATATCCGCACTAAATTTTCGATATTTCGATTATGCGATTGTATTGGTATACCATGATGTGAAGAAGAAGAAGAAGAAGAAGAAGAAGAAGAAGAAGAAGAAGAAGAAGAAGAAGAAGAAGAAGAAGAAGAAGAAGAAGAAGAAGAAGAAGTGTACTAAATGTACATTATTCTATTTATAATGTAAAGCAAAAACGCATAATGTTTTTGTGAGGTTAGGTAATAACGTTTTCGGTTTTTAGTTTGCGGTTTAAAGAAATAAAAGTCCTGGTTGGAAAAAACATGACGTTTAATGTGTATATACAATGCTTATAATAGAGTAACATTTAAAATAAGGAACGTAACGTTTTTTTAACAAAAGCAACAGAAAATGTAAAGTGAAAATATAATTATTTCTGAATAGTAAGATTTGACAGAAAAAATGTCAAGATTTGTTATTCGTTAGGTCGTCAATATTCTTTTGTGTTATTCAGTAAAATCTCGAAAACTTCACTGCAAGCGAATTTTGTGCGAAACACAAAAGAATGGGAGACATGTATGCCTTATTCCAAGTTAGATGCTTTTTCTGTACACTGTTCAAAGGCCGAGTATTAGTGAAAAAACAAGTACTAGTGGAAACGTAATTCTTTAAAAAAAGGGAGACATGGCCTTGGGCCACCCCGCTTTATTTTGAGTTGATTTTTACGTGGTTTTCACAAAAAAGTGAGTATTACATTAAAGACGTATTGGTTTTCATGTGTAATTTCAATTTAACCTAACAACATCAACTTTTGAGGTCACAGGCACACATCGGTGTTATATTAATGCTAGAAACATTTTTCATAGAAAATGTGACAAAGGGAAATTATTGCAATTCCTAACAACTATTTTATAACATACACACATAAATTTTAACGAATTCTTCCATCTAACTTAAATTATATGCGATTGTCACTATAGATGCCAGTAATTGCATAATCGAAATATCCAATGCCAAATAATCTGCAGTAATAGTTTATAATTTTCGATAATATATCGGTTTTACTTGATTGAGGCTACGACCTCAGTACGTGCAATCCTCCGCTTCTTACACCCACTACCGTCCTGGCGTCCTCTTCTTCAGCGTCACTCCTTCCTGGCGTCCTCTTCGTCCTGGCGTCTTCTTCGTCCGGCGTCCTCTTCGTCCGGCGTCCTCTTCGTCCTTCGTCCTCTTCGTCTTGTCGTCCACTTCTCAAATATGTTAAACACACACTGCTTAGTAATTTCTCTAGAATAGTTTATTATTAATTGATATGTAAATTTTATAAATCTCAGGGTGAATATGGGTATCAATTTAATAAGGTGTATTAGTCGTACACCTTCCACGCAATCTTGAAGTGTCTTTAATTTCCCTAAGCGGATATCTTAAACTTACACGAAAACACTATACTATATTATAATTCTATTTAAATAATTTACCCACTCGGCTCTGAACGCAGAACTTCGTACAGAATACCAAGGATTATGTTAAATTATAGTTTTCTGTGTTCGCTCGAGAACAACTCTCTCACGCACGAGCACAACTTCACTTTGCAACTTCTACAGACAGACTGTGTCGATCTTTACAGAGAATGAATGTTACTGAAATTAGTGTTTTCCGATTGGCTAAACCCAAGTCACATGATTGATGGTTTTCATCAGATATAAACGTTTCCAGAAAGAGTTTGTATAAATATGCACTAACTTGCATTGAATTATCTACAAATTTTTATGACCCTATTTGTACAGTAGCGCGGTAATTTTTACTTTATAGGTTGGCTAATCTGCGCTTTAATTTTTACTCTAATCTGATCAATTCATGTCCGTGCTCCGCACAGTTCGTCACAGACGCTCGTAAGCGGCGGTCGGCTAGCGCCCGCAGCCTCACTGTCACATTTTTCTTCTTGTCGCGACAATTAATGTAGGCCTTAGGCCCACACTTCATATATGGCCCTTTAGGTCCGTTCATTAAATTAATTTAAATGTGATACGAATTGTATTCACAACATGCTTATTAGCCAATCTGTTACTCAAAATGGTACCTAACAATTTCTGGTGTAGATGTGAACGTTAAATAAATGAATTAATTACAGTCCACTCTCTTCATCATTTCTGCATCCTGGCGAATCAACTTACAGTAAATAGAACACTTCACACTTAACGTTCTTCTACTAAACATTTTCTGGTCCACGCGGACCGGACACTTAACATTTTTTGGTCCCACGGGCCGCATCATTACCATTTTTTGGTCGCTCCGGACCTGGATTTCCGGATATATTATTCACACTTATTATTTTTCTGCCCCTATTTCTGGCCATCACGGGCGAATCAGCATATCCGCTGATACGACCGTGGCGTGATTCGATCAGCATTTAGCTCGTCGCCTTTGATACTCCTGACGACATCATCGCAAGAGCCTGCTAGCTTCAGTACGTCAGACAAGGCTGTCATCTCTCCAAGCTGTGTGTTTGCCATCTTCTCCACGGCGTCGACGCTTCAGGACATCGCCTACAAGGTATCACCTCACTAACATCATATCAAGGTGCGTACAATGGCTGAAGAAGGGCTCAAAGTGTTAGTCAGAAAGAGAGGCGGCTTAAAGTCCGCAATAGTGCGCATACAATCAGCTGTCAGTAACTTTGATACAAATTCCAATACAAAACACTTTTTAACAGTAAGACTTGAAAGTTTGAAAAGCTTGGCATCGAAGTACGACGAGGTACAATCTGAAATCGAACTCATTTTGTAAAGACATAAACGCTGCTCAAGAAGACCGAGTTGAGGTCGAAGAAATGCTATATTCTACGGAAGCAAATATTTTACAATTGATTGATACCTTTAATGTTCAGACTGTACCTCCCGTATTGTCGATCCATATGCAATTAAAACCAATAAGTTTGCCCTGCTTCACAGGCAATATCTTGGAATGGCAGCATTTTCATTCAATTTTTACGGACTTGGTGCATACAAGATCCGATCTAACGCCAGTGCAGAAACTACATTATTTACATTCTTCTTTAAAAAATGAACCGTTAGACTTAATTAAATCACTACCTATTTGTAAGGAAAATTACTCAATAGCGTTGAGTTTGCAAGGTATGACAACAAGTTCATACTAGCAAAATACTACGTTCAAAATTTACTTCAAGTTAAGTCGACAATTAAAGACTCTGTCCAAAGTTTGGCAGAATTCACAAATACGATAACGTCTTCCGTTAATTCACTGGCGGCAATGCAACTGTCAGTGAATTCATTTGAATTTATTACTATACAATTATTATCAACTAAACTCGACCCTACTACTTTTAAACTTTGGAAGGAGTCTATAGACCCTGATAATCTTCCTAACTTTCAAGATTTCACTAATTTTTTAAACGCACGTAGACAGCTGTTAGAAAATACACTGCCTATCGATGCCGGACAGCAACTCAACAAGCCGAGTTTAAGACTCAACAATAAATCTGATAAATATAAATCAAGAAATGCTGCTGGCAGTACTACATTTAAGAGTTATCACTCAGCGTCAAGCAATTATTCATGTTTGTGTTGTAAATCTAATCATCCGCTTTACATATGTGATAAATTTCGTGCACTAAGCACAGCTGAGCGGGGACAATTTGTATCAAATCACAAATGTTGTACCAATTGTCTTAGATCAGATCATTTTGTATCTAATTGTAAGAATAAGCAGGCATGTAAGATCTGTTCAAAACGACACCACACATTGTTGAACACGAACAATGTGCCGAACTCAATCTCTGCCAGTAGTAGTAACTATTGTTCATTTAAATTACAATCAACGAATAATATTCTTTTATCAACAGCAATTGTATTTGTCATTGACCAGGCTGGCAACAGACAAAAGGCAAGAGTTCTTTTGGACGCCGGTTCACAAATAAACTTTTGTACCAAATCATTTGCAAAGAAATTACGGCTCAATTTGACTAAATCCAAAATACCAATTACGGGTATAAATAATACAGCGTGTAATGCCACTAATCTCGCGTCTATACGCATTATTTCTCGTTATCAGAGATTTAGCTTCGAGGCAAAATGTGCTATCTTATCTACATTAACCCACAATCTGTCAGCACAATCGTTTGACATAAATCAATTCAACATTCCTGACAACAGTTTTCTTGCTGACCCAAATTTCAACATATCATCGGAAGTCGACATACTCTTAGGGGCGCAAATTTACCTGGATTTAATTTTACCCAACAAATACGTACGCGGCCCTCATTTTCCCATCATTCAGGAAACAAAGTTAGGCTACATTTTGGCTGGCAATCTGCCCAACCACTGCCGCTACAAGGGTCCTGCTGTTTCGTTCCTAGCTAGGAACAACGACAGTCAAATTTTGCAGTCTCTCGAAAAATTTTGGGAAGCAGAAACTATCCCTGACAGCACACCTGATAACGAGTCAGCTTGTGAGGAGCATTTCGTGCGTTCTACTCATCGCAACCATGAGGGTAGGTTCGTGGTTTCACTGCCATTTAAGTCCGATCATCTCCAGTTGGGGGAATCTTACACCAATGCTGAAGCAAGATTTTTGAATTTAGAACGTCGATTCAGGCATGATGCTAAGCTCGCGCGCGATTACGCAGACTTTATTAATGAATACAAGGATCTTGGCCACATGAAGCTTATCGATAATTGCTCTATCAATTCAGGAGTGTAAAATACTTACTATCTGCCTCACCATGCCGTGTTTAAGCAGTCTAGCTTGACCACAAAACTGCGCGTCGTTTTTGATGGTTCGTCCAAAACTACCAATGGCCTTTCTCTCAATGACATATTGTTGGTAAGCCCAAATGTTCAACAAGACCTTTTTTCTATTCTTTTACGTTTCCGCATGCATAAATATGTTCTTATCGCCGACATCGAGAAGATGTATCGACAAATTCGCGTAGCTGAAAAGGATTGTTACTATCAACGTATTCTGTGGCGTGACTCTCCTCTCGAACAATTTAAACACTTTGCATTGCGAACGGTAACCTACGGCACGGCTAGTGCTTCGTTTTTGGCCACTCGCTGTCTTATTCAAATTGGTAGGGACCATCAAGCTTCTTTTCCTGATGCGGCGTTAGCTATAACAAATGATTTCTATGTCGACGATTTGCTTACAGGTGCTGACACCATCTCTGATCTGACCAAGTTGAAATCTGACTTAGGTGCGTTATTGAGTGAATACGGTCTCACGTTGCATAAATGGGCATCTAATGAACCCAGAGTGGTCGCAAGTCATGACAATTTATCACTCCCCTTAAACAAACAGGACAATGTGCGTACCCTGGGCATTATCTGGAATAACACTGCCGATTCATTTCTGTTTGACATTAAATCATTCCCCGTTGAATCAGCATCTCCAAGAGGAGAATTCTTTCGATTTCGCAGGCATATACGATCCACTTGGACTGATCGGTCCCGTTGTTTTCTTGTACAAACAGTTTATGCAGCAACTCTGGCTTGCAATCTTGGTTGGGATGAACCGATCTCCGGGCAATCACGTTTGGATTGGCATTCATTGTGCGACAAATTGTGTCTGATTAGCAAAATTGTGGTCCCACGTTCTATTCGTTGCAAGTTTGAGGCAAGTACAGTTGAATTACATGGTTTTTCCGATGCCTCTGAAAAGGGGTTTGGGTGCTGTATTTATATTAGAGTCATTTGTCAAGATTCATCGGCCTCTTGTCATCTCCTGTGTTCTAAATCTCGCGTGGCTCCCCTACGACAGGTGTCATTACCTCGCATCGAACTCTGCGCTTGCTTGTTGTTATCGCGACTCGTAAGGTCGTTCCTGCGCTTTATTCGTTTATTAATAGTGTTCATTTATATTCTGACTCTATGGTGTCTCTTTACTGGATTCATGCCCAGTCCACGAGGTGGAAAACCTACGTTGCTAATCGTGTTGCTGAAATTCAGCGTCTTACGCAAGCCTATACATGGCATCACATCAATTCTAGACACAATCCTGCTGATATTATCTCTAGGGGGTGTCTCCCTGACGTTTTGCGCGATTGTTCGCTTTGGTGGCACGGTCTCAATCTTCCGAGTCCAATCCTTTTCCATCCTTTTTACCTTCTAATCCGTCGTCTTCTGAAGTCACTGCGGAAGAAAAACAAACCCATAACCTTTCTCTAATGTCTACCCTGGCTATCGACCTTTCTAAGGACTTTTCTTCGTTGCATCGTCTGACACGCGTATACGCTTACTGTTTTCGGTTCATCAAAAATATTAGACTCTCCAGTGCTGACAAATTTACGGGCGATCTTACCCCTGTCGAAATTCATCATGCTCTTAATTTCTTCATAAAACAATCTCAGTCGATCCACTTTGCAGCCGAAATTAATTGTCTTCGTAATGGGTCTTCTGTCTCTATTAGGAGTACGTTGGCTTCTCTCGACCCGTTTCTTGATGATTCTGGAGTAATACGCGTAGGCGGGCGATTGCAGCAGTCGCAATTACCTTACGACACTAAACATCCTATTGTCTTACATCCATCGGCTCATATTACTCGCCTCATCATTGAACGCGAACACATTCGTCTACTTCACGCTGGTGCTCAACTCGTGCATCACTCGCTTCGTCAACGTTGGTGGATTATTAATGCCAGATTAGTCATTCGCTCCATCATTCGTAAGTGTGTCAAGTGTCTCAGGTTTAGTGCCAAACAGCAGGTTCAGAGGCTTGGTATTTTACCGTCTCCTAGAGTCACTCCATCACGGCCGTTTCTATTCTGCGCGGTTGATTATGGTGGTCCCTTCATGATTCGTCATGGCGGGCAGAAATCCAGAACTCTCTCTAAGGCATACGTGTCTTTGTTCATTTGCTTAGCAACCAGGGCCATTCACTTGGAATTGGTTTCCGACCTTACTGCCAGTGCGTTTATAGCTGCCTTACGTCGTTTTATGGCCCGCAGGGGCATACCCAGTCAGTTATACTCTGATAATGGCACAAACTTTAGAAAGGCCCGCAACATTTTACATGACCTCTACAACCTTTGGCATGATAAGGGTGCCACCTCATCACTTAAATCATTCACGTCCTCTCAGGGTATCTCATGGTCATTTATTCCGCCCTCGTCACCTCATTTTGGTGGCCTTTGGGAGAGCGGTATAAAGAGTTTGAAGTTTCATCTGCGCCGCGTGGTAGGCAAGTCTATACTCACCTTTGAGGAGTTTACGACAGTTTTGTCTCAGATAGAGGCATGTCTAAACTCTCGCCCTTTATTTGCCATCTCTTCGGATGTAAATGATCCGGTGCCACTTACACCTGGCCATTTTTTGATTTGCGCACCATTAACGGCGAAACCGGACCTAGACTTATCTCATATTCCTATCTCTCGTCTTGGGCGTTGGCAACTTCTCCAGAAGTTTGTCCAAGTCATTTGGAAGGCGTGGTCTCGCGACTATTTACATCAGTTACAACAGCGTCACAAATGGAAATTCGCTAAGGATAATGTTTCCATTGGGGACCTAGTTTTACTGATCGAGGATAACCTACCTCCATTAGCCTGGAAATTTGGTGTAATTACCGCCACATTTCCCGGCCCAGATAACTTAATTAGAATCGTAGACATTCGCACGCCTACTGGTGTTTTGCGCAGACCAATCCATAAATTATGTTTGGTCCCTACTAGGGACGAACAATAAGGAAAAGGGGTTTATTTTCCTTTGTATATATTTCTAAATACACATAAAGCAGATGTTCAAGAAGACTTGTTAGTTATAAGCACTTTTGTTTAGCATAAGCTTTAATTTGTATATTTTTGATTCAGCAACTGTTTGTTTTACTCAAGCAAGTGTTAGTTTAGTTAATATGCAAGGCTTAATTATTATTTTGTTATTTCGTGTATGCAACATTTGATTTATGCCTCATGTCTTACTTACTATTATGTAAAAATTTTGTTATTATCTGAATTTATTTTTCACAATTGTTCAATACATATATCATATTTGTAATCAACTAAATTGGTGTTTATTATATTTGCATTTATGTAAAACATATTGTTTTTTGCGTCTACTTTATGTAACCATGCCACGCCTAGATTTATTTTATATTGTATTTGTATTTTGTGATTATGCATTGCACAATTATTATTTCTGCTTAAATTATTACATACATGTCATCACATATGTGCTTGCAATCAGTCAGCTATCTATAGCTTGTTCTCACACAACAACATATTGTAAGTTCCTGAAACTTCAGGTATAGCATGACTCGTTCAAATATATGACGCCATGCTAGATTTACGTTTAAACATGTATAATTTGTGACAATTTTGTTCATGTAAGCAATACTCTGTACAGGTCTACTGGCCTTAACTATTTCACGGTAACCATCTATGACTTGCATAGGGTTACAATTTATCGGGCCATCATGTGATGAGCTTCCGATCATACATTATTAAACATTGTCAAATTATGTATTTTTCATGTTTCATAACGTTCAATATTGTATACATACAATATGTGTCGGCAATACATTGCCAACGCATACATTTTTATTCATGCATGAAATCAGTTTGCTCGCCAACCTTGGCCTACCAAACGCTTATCTTTAAAGCTTATCTTTATTCATGCTTATCGCTAAACCATTAACGTACAGCTGTTATCTAATATTACAACTCAAGGTTCAATTCAGCCTTGCGATTAACTTTCATTAATAAGAACATTGTATGTTATATAATAAGTTACCAAAATATATAATAAGTTACTAAAATGTAGTAAAAAATCTACTGATTTTTGACGGGCAGCTTATGTACAGTAGCGCGGTAATTTTTACTTTATAGGTTGGCTAATCTGCGCTTTAATTTTTACTCTAATCTGATCAATTCATGTCCGTTCTCCGCACAGTTCGTCACAGACGCTCGTAAGCGGCGATCGGCTAGCGCCAGCAGCCCCACTGTCACATTTTTCTTCTTGTCGCGACAATTAATGTAGGCCTTAGGCCCACACTTCATATATGGCCCTGTAGGCCCGTTCATTAAATTAATTTAAATGTGATACGAATTGTATTCACAACATGCTTATTAGCCAATCTATTACTCAAAATTGTACCTAACAATTTCTGGTGTAGATGTGAACGTTAAATAAATGAATTAATTACAGTCCACTCGCTTCATCATTTCTGCATCCTGGCGAACCAACTTACAGTAAATAGAACACTTCACACTTAACGTTCTTCTACTAAACATTTTCTGGTCCACTCGGACCGGACACTTAACACTATTAATGATAAGTGATTCAAATTGAGTTTTTTCTACTTAAAAAACCATATTTCTAAAATAATTATGAACTATAGAGTACACATAAATTGAAGCTATTTACATAAATAATTCATTGTCAAAGTTTCACGGAAGATATCGCGGTCACACGTTATCACACCCGCACACGCGCACAAATTCACTCAAAAAATACATGACAATAAAGAACATCTTTTTACGGAGAATTTGGTGTTAAATCTACACTCTACATGCTTATCCATTTCTAAATACAAAACTTACGGCTAAAAGACAAAGTATTACATAAAACCAATTTAAACATGAAAATGGTCGTCACCCATGTGCTCTGATACAAACAACATAGCTTGTCATCCTGTGTTCCGTTGCAGGATTAACCCCACCACGTGTAAAAAGGAATTGTTTATATGGAATATTAAAATTGTTTTGTTTTCTCTTCCTAACCTAAATTGACATAACTTCCTCTCAATAATCATAATCATCCAAATAATAACATAATAAGTTCAAAAATCAAAATAAATAAATAGCTTCTATCAAACACATTTATCAACTGTCAATTTGACAGCCCTAATGTAAACAAACAAACGCACGTGGCTAGATATCAACAACCTTCCTGCACACAGATAAGCGTATCACACTTCTGACGTCATTCGGCTATACCTATGTATATTACAGTTCATCCATTCATTTTTCCAACATGATCACAATTATTCTTACTTTACACATATTTTATACAATTTCCTACAAGTTATTCCACCTATATGCGGCATTCTAGGTTTAATTATCTTTAACGTAATATTTTCTTAAGGATGATGCATGGAACTTCCCTATCACCCTGTTTGTATTTGGGTTAGTGACAATGCATGTATTTTTACCCACTTGTTCCGATAAAATATATAGACCGTTGGATAATCTAAAGAATTTGGCTGCAGTATTATCTTCCCTGTGGCCTACATTTAAAGCTTGCAAAAGTACCTTCTCGCCAGTTTTGAACGTTACCAGTTTGTGATCCACATTAAGTTTCTCCGTCCGTTCTTCGGCACACCTTTTAATGCGTATCCTGGCCTCTATATTCTTAACCAAATTTGGAATAAGCAAATTCTGCGTTGCAATTCACCTGATGCACCCATCCCAGACACGCTTTGGCATTTCCCCGGTTTGTAGTTCGTTAGGTTTAAATCCTGTCGTGTCATTGTAATTCCCGTTGATAGACGCCTCGAAAAACTCGAGATAATCCGGCCACCTACTCTGGTTGGTATTACAATAAGTGCGAAACAGACGCCCTAACTCCCTGTTGACCCTTTCGGCGAGGTTACCTTGCGGCCTCCGGATTGCTGTCAACACTGCCTGTATATTGTGCTTCTCTAATTCGGACTGCCACTTCTTGTTGGTGAATTGCTTACCCTGGTCAGATAGAATTTTCTTCACCGGACCATATTTTGGAATGTATTTATTTAATACAACATTTAATACTCTCATCGTGGTAGGTCGTCCAATTGCATATAAACTTACGTTCTTAGAAAATGCATCTGTGCAAACAACCAGGTTCTTCATACCCCTTGCAGCACGTGGTAGCGGACCTAAAAAATCGATACACAGTAGATCATTCTTATTCTTGGTAATGATGTTACCCATCTCCATATAGGTGTGTTGATTTGGGTATTTAGCTGTCTGGCATATGTGACATGTTCGCAAAATAGACTTAACTTTCCTTGCCATGTACAACCATACGAAGTCTTCCCTCATCGCCAAATAACATTTATAAGCTCCAGCATGAGCAAGACTTTCATGACAAGCCCAAGTTAAATCTTCTACGAGATCATCGGGAACCATAATCTTCCATTGACCATCGATTATTTTATACAGTAAATCCCTGTCGATTCTGTATTTCGGGCTGTCTTACCTTTGTTTTTCTTCACAAATTTTTCTTAATTTTGCGTCCTTCTGTTGTTCAAGATTTACCAATTTTAATCTATTTCTTACGTCATCTGGTAATGTATACTTGACTGATAGAATCTGAATTTCACTCCTGGTCGAGGAGTACTGTTCTTCGATGATGGGAGGATATCTACTGCGAGTATCAGCAGTTTTATTCTCACTGGCCTTACAATACTTGATGCTGAAATCGTATTCTTGGATCGCCATGATCCAACGCGATATCCGCGCATTGGCCAGTTTACAATTAAGCATGAAAGATTAAGCCTGATTATCTGAGAGAATTTCAAAGTGTTGACCCACCAGGTAATATCTAAGTTTACTGATACAATACACAATTGCAAGAATCTCTTTTTCAGATGTAAAATAATTTCTTTTAAAGATCTACTTACATGTGCAATTACCTTATGTTCTCCTTTATTATTCCATTGATACAAAACACCACCGATCGCGTAGTCTGAAGAATCACAGTTGAGCACATACGTTCCTTCTTTTTCCGGGTGGAACACGTGTAAGTTCTTGCTGTACAATTCTTTTGTAGCGTTGAAAGCTGCCTCATGTCGCTCTTCCCATCTCCATTTGGTGTTTTTCTTTAACAATTCCAGCAGCGGTTCTATGGTTTTAGAATATTCCGGTGTGAAACGGCGAAAATATCCAGTATATATATAGTCTGGCAAGTCCATCTTGCTTCACCAAAAAATATTTTAAATCAGTTCCACTGTTCATTAAATGATCATATCTTTGTTTTTGTAAAAGTAAGATTTAGGCGTTGTTATAATTAAGTCTTCTAAAATGTTGAACACTTCGTAATTTTCCACTAAGATACTCTAATATGTTTTAAAATATATATATTACGTCGTAATATAATTCAGTAACAATTATATCCGCAGTTTTTGTTTGTGTTCTGTCACACGGTGCGAATTAGAACGTTACACGCTGCACACCTGTGTATTTGCTTTTATTAAACGAGGCTGCAATAAGAAACAATGCGGCCCAGTTAAGGAGCCAGGCAGGCAAGCAGCGACCCTGATGTAGTCAGTGAGGAAAATCAATATGAACGTGAGGCGGTGGAGGAGGAGGGGCACGCTCTCGTTACACGTGATTTCAAGTGGCAGACGGCGGGCGATGGGTCGTGATTTCAATACAATTCCTACACGTTTTATTCTTATTTTTTCCTGTGAACTTTTTTTTTATTCATAACCGAGCAGGATCACGGGACCGTTTCCACTTTTTTGTTGTTGACTTATTCCCCGCACCGTTTTTTAGTACTCTCACTAATTAGATCGCAGTAAAATACATTCTTGTTCGTATAAGTATAATGAATAGCAGTTGACACGATATTATGATGGCTGTGTAGACGTCGACTGCAATGGATGCAGTCGTAACTCAACTCGTCATGTGTTTAATTTAATAACCTATTATAAAATACAATAATTAGAAAACATAAGATTTGGAAAAGGTTAAAGGTTACAGGTAGATGTAAACAGTGGCTGCAAGGAATTATTGAAAATCAGAACCAACGTGGAATTGGTTGATTGTTTAGTGTTTTTCCTGCAACCAAACCTCTTAAATATCTAAGTACTGCAGGGTGGGAGCAAGAAGGGAACGGTACTCTGGAAACTACTCCCATATTTACGAGGAAATCGTAAGAAAACTCGTTTAAATTTCGAGAACATTCTGACTCATTAAACAATACGAGTTTATACAGAACGCAGCTCTGTGACCCTGACACTGGTTTCATAATATAGAGACAGTCTTTCATAATGTTTCTAGAATGCTTCCCGACATTTTCCTGACATACTTTTTTACTTATTTATTTTTTAACCCCTCATCAATGGTGAATCTGTCCTAAAACAGGTATCATCTGAATTATACTCTTCTCATTGTTCTAACCTGTGCCGTTCTCTTCAGTTGTTCATAATTTCCCCCCATCATCAAAATCTGCCAACACAACCTCTTCGCCCTTTCCTACCTTCTATTTTCTCTGGATTAGTAACGTCTGTAGACAGTTACTTCTTAAAACATGACCAAAACACTTATGTTTTTTCTTTCTTATGACTCTTCCAATACTACTCTTTTCGTTTATTTTCCTAACCACTTCTTCATCTGTTATCCGTTCCTTCCAGCTATTTTTTTCATTTTCCGGTACAACCACGTTTTCAAGCTTTCCACACACATCTTTTGTCTGTTTATAATCGTCAACGTCTCCAATGTATACATTACAACGCTTCATATAAATCACTATTCAAATCTCTTCCATAACTTCACATCAATTCCTATTGTAATAATAGATTTCTTACTCTACTAAACGCTATCTTTCCAATTGCAATTTGTTTCCAAGATGCTCTGTATAACTTCCATTCCAACTGAATATACGCCCAAGGCATTTAAGTGAATCTAATTATTCCAACTGTGATCTTCTGTTAACACATTTACTTCATTCTTTTCTTTATTGATTCCCATTAATTTAGTTTTTATGACATTAATTTCATTTCAACCTTTTTTCCTGTTACAACTATTCTTTCATCAATTTTTACGTGTTAAGTCTTCTTCACTGCTCGCTAGAACTACCTCATCATCTGCATATTTAATGACTGTAATTCTGCCTCCTCCAATTATCACTCCATCCATCCCTTCTAAAACCTTCTTTCATCCACTCCTCACTGCAAATATTAAAAAGTGTCGAGACATGCAACAGCCTTGTCTCACTGCACTCCCAATGCACATTTCAACTGTTCCTACTGTTTCTTCATCTATACTCTCACAACTAACTCATACTCTCAGCATAATTCCTTCTGTCCTTCAGAGAGCCCTGAGACAAGTCTTCCATCCCTCCAGTTGATAAATGTACACCACATCGTTTATTCTTGACTCGCTTTGGTTGATGCTTCCGTCGTTTGTTTTCAGATTCATCCGTAGTTTTCATTTTAATGGAAAACAAACTATTTCACTCTGTGCTATGTATTATACCCTATACTATTTTACCCTAGTATGAAGTATCAGATTATAGATAAGGTAGTAAGCCAGGGGATTCCAACCTTGAGGCACTTTAACTAGTCGTTTCCTGTTGAGGTTGTCACGCGAAGCTTGTCTGTTCCAGGAATAATCCAGGGCGCTGGATACTCGATCTCCGTCGTCTTTTGTTTGCTACATAAAAAATAATTGTACACCTAGATAACCAAAAGCAATACAACAATATGTAGCTTCTGGAGACAAGTATGAGAAGCTTGGGAAAGATGGACAGGCCAATACAGGGTGAAATAAAATTGCCACTTTCTCCGAAAATTTTGAAAAAGAAAAATGATCAACGGTTTGCTTATATGTTATTGAACATACATTTTATTTTAAATAATTGTTCGAATAGGAAACCTTTATGCTCGATACACAATTTCCAAAGTCTGATTACTAATGCTCATTTGGCGGAACACGACTAAGAATTTGTTTAAGACACAGCTCTGAGTGACAAATTGTGAGTTCAGTTCGTTGTCAACTGTTTAGTGATAGATCTCTAACCCCATTTGCAGAATAGAATATCGAAGTTTCTTGACATGCCAGCGGTTGCAACCAAAAATTTCTCTTCAAAATCAGCTGTCACCAATTCCGTTTTCTTGTTATGTTCCCGTCACAATTATAACAAAAAAACGATTTCTTTTTTGTTAATTTGCGATTCATTTTCGTTATGATTCCAAAAAAGACAGAAGAAAAAATAAAAAAAAAGCAACGCAACACGAAGTTAAAACAAAAAGTAATGATTGTTAGTTAGAATCGTTGCTATGGCAACCTCATAGTGCCAATCTCTAGGATGAAAACTTGAAAATAGAATTTTGGGGAAGCGACTTTTATCTCACTGTGTATTGAAAACTAAGAAGATGGGACAGGCAATTTGTTAAAGGTTAAGGAGAAGAACAGAAAGGAGAAAAAGAAGGAAAAGAAGGAAGTGTCCGTTAAAATGAAATTTCAGTTAACAGGCCTGCACTTTCGGATAACAGACACTTTGTACTTGCAAAAGACTATTAAAACGGCAAAGTTTTGATTTGCGTCACGCGATTAATGTTTACAGAATGATTATCAGTATAGCATTATAAACTGTTGCTACATAAGACTAAAACTCAGAATGTTGCCAGAGCTTCAAAAGAAATTAATTTTTCAAAAATGGCGAACGCATTACTTGTAAATTTTTATTTTTACATTATAAAACCATAATTAATTATTACTTTACGGGTTCCTTGAAAGCCAATACTATGTTCTTTTTCACTTAGACGTTCTGAATACAACACAAAAACTTGAGTAGGAGTTAAGAAAAGCTATGACAGAAATTAAATCAACTGGAGTATTATAATTTTAACGAATGTCAATAGATGGGGCGCCACTTCACTTCTAATTAGGCCTAACATTAAAGCGCTACAAAAATATTTAAAGACAAGTTTTTCTTTTCTTCTTTTCTCACTCGGCATAATAAGAAATATTATTGTGTCTGTTAGAAACGTGTAGAGCCCACTCATTATAGGCGGATTACAAATTTTAGTTAATTTAGAGCAAAGTGTGAAGTTAGTTGTTTTCACCTATGAAGTAACTAGCAACTGGACTATGACAACTGAAGACAAAGAAGGAAAGAACAGAAAGAAGAACGCGAATGAGAACAAAACGGTAAAGACATTACGAGATTATTTTTCCTTTGGTTTCAACTATGTTTTCCTCCTCTTGCAGCTACAATTAGTTTAGATGTAATGTTTTGCCCGTTCTCTAATTGATTTCCTTAATAGACATGAGGGTGAGCGCTTCATGCAGGTTGAAGCAGACATAATTGGTCTGCTTCGATCACTTAAGCATACGAGTTACAGAAGATAAATGGATTAAGAAAAGTAGTTTTCTATCACTTTCTTCATTCGGCTTCTTCATCCAATTTGAAATGCATTCTCATGTCTGGATAAGTCTTTACAATTAATTGCTTAAATTTAGATCGTAATAATTACCCCACGTGTCTCCAAATTAATTTACAGACATTGTTAAAGCATTTGTTGTATGGTTATTTTGTAATTTGCTCTGTTAGATATTTTTCAAATGTTTTTATAAAATTTGTATAGAAACTCAAATTGTTAGGCATATGGTGATAGCGAGAATGATTTTGAATCAATTGATAAAACGCAGGATTCTGTAGAAGAAGTGTGAAAGGAAAGGCATATTTACAGATCCCGTTCAGCGTTCATGATAGATAACTCAGCAGCTCCACGCAATTTCATTTAAAATACCACTAGAAGTGGAGTTCTGCGGAACGGAAATAGCCTGTCACCAATCTATAAGCAATCTCAGCATTTTAAGATATTGGCTTGTTCAGATGATTATATTGGGAAAGTAGAAAGGTTATAATATATGAAGTGTTTTTTTTTTCAAATACGAGTATTACAGAAAACGCTGTATTGAAAAGTGCACCAAATAAACGAGAAGGCACATGAGAAAAGCGAGACTGTTAATGAAATGCAACATTATATCATGTAATAATAAACTATGAACAAGAAATGCCAGAATAATAAAATCATTAAAAGAAATACAAATATCTTTATTATTATTTAATCATTAAAATTCTTATGACGATTAACTACATTCAAAATTTCATACACAAACTTTATTAAAATTCAATGTAAGAGGTTTGATAAAAAATTAGAAACAATTTTTGTTTAATTTAAAAACAAATAATATAATTTGATTCTCCTACTAAGATGAATTTTACTAAGGCTAATAAGACTCTACAAAGTAGTCTTAGTAGAAGACTACTCTTAGTAGGCTAATAAGACTCTTCAAAGTAGTCTTAGTAAGATGTAACATGATTGTGCCAGTGTTTTTTCACCCTTTAAAAAATTTCCGTAATGAATTTTTTGGTATAGCCTTGAACTCGCTTAACGATTTTGATTTATATCTCCAATAGTCGCGGAACGTTGGACAGTTGGACATACCAACATAAGATATATTTTGTTTTGCATAAAACTGGAACAAGCAATGGCATGCGTCTTGGTGAATTGTCGGGACGAAATCTGCGTAAATTATGCATCATAAGTCTGGTTTCTTTATGAAAAGCAGTGGCGTAATATACTTGAACAGTGCTCTTTATTTACGGTTTCACCTAGTGATGGAAATTCATGGAACACAAAACCATCATGCTCCATCTGATTATCACGATATTCAGCTTGTTTAGAACAGTCTTTAAAGCTTTTGTTTATGCATAGTAGGTTCGCCAAAGGCCTTCTGCAACATTGGCACCACGAAAAAGCAGTTTATATTATTCTTTACACAATATTTAATTCATGTTCTTCAATCTTGTATTGCAGATTGTCAAAAAAGTAACCAAATACACCAAACACAACTTTCTCAAGTAGCTGTCAAATCTAAACTATGCATCCAATTGGGCTAAAACTTTATACTCTTGTTACTAAGACGTGTACCGACATTACGTAAAAACAGTTTTTTAATCGGACACTTGTAACGCGGGAAATTCAAAAAACTGTACGACCTTTCTGTTGAAACCTTGTTCAAACAGTGTACACACAAATTATTTAATGTGGTCCTTTTGTACAAACTGCGGACTTTCAGAAAAGTACGGAAAGGACTATGCTAGGAATAGCGAGAAATGTGAGGAATACAGTTAATTGGATGCGTAAATAATTTGAATATATATTTTACTTACACAAAATAAAATGGTAGCGCTCAGAAAGGTGGCAGACAGGCGATAACAGAGGTTATTAAACTGAATAAAAGAGACAATGACAGACTGGGTCAATGTTCCCCTGAATGTTGGCGACGATCTGGTTAAATTATATTGATGACTGTAGGTTAGACTGTAGAGAAAAATCACTGAAGAGTGACTGGAAAGCAGAAGTGCTGACGATGGTGATGGTGATGATATTGCGACGTTTGTACATTAACAAAAACCCCTCGAGTAGGCCTAAGTCAAAATGTAGCTGTAGCTAACGGATACCAAGTCTCATTATTTGAACAGTCACCGCATAAACAAAGGGGTATGGTCAATAGTACACACAGCCACAATACTAGCATGAAGTACACCTCAGTTGAGATATGCTATCACTATACAGGTGATTTTGAAAAATACTTTTAAAAATTATAATACCGGCTATAATAAAATATAATATTTACTATATCTTCTACTATGTTACTATAATATCTACTATTTACTATAATACTAAATTATAATATCTAGTAAGTAACGTTTCGTATAACCAATAATATTAATAAGTTACTACGACCTGTGGCACAAAGACATACGGAAGAAAGAAAGGGTGCGTACAGACAGAGTGGTTTTGTGATGATAATGGTATGTTTTAGTCTATATTGGCCAGACCGGTAGACGATTTTTTAGACGTACAACGAACATCTACCGAAAAAGAACTTGGACACTGTGGACTCAGATTACGCCAAACATATAACGCTACAAAACTATAATATTTGAAATTTGAATCCAATTGCGTCAACTGCACTTTACTTCCATGTTCAGTAAGGAAATGGAAGTATGGTCATCGCGAAAAAATCGTGTTCGACATAACGGCTACAAGATTAGGATTGTACTACCCTAAAAACATAAAGAAAAGTTATTTTCTGAAAAGTGTCTGTGTGTCTATGTGTAGAATTTTTTATATGGCGAACGATAACTGCCGCAAATTCAAACAAAATCAAATAATGTTTTGCATATGTACCTGGGTTGTAGAGGAATCATCGCTTATTGATTTTGGTGAACATCGGTTGAGGGGGAGGGGTAGTTTAACTGCAACTTTTACGTTTTAATAAGAGTAAAGTACTAAAAATTCATTTAAACTTTTTCAAACAATGGTAATTGTTAAAAATAAAATAATTTTGTTGCCAGGCAATCAGGTTGTTCGGTTAGGAGGGAGGGGTAGTTTACCTGCATTGTTTTGTGTTTGAACACGAGTAAAATACTTAATTGTTATAAATAAGTGCCCCGGAAATAAAGTCATATTAATCCAGTGTAAAATGGTAAATGAGATAATTATAAATGGAGTGACCAGTTGAAGGGGGAGGGGGTGATTTATTGAAATTTGGTGTGCTGAAATCAAGTAAAGGACGAATATTTAATTTTGAAGGATAAGATACCTTAGAAATTACATATGATAAAACTATTACTCTATTAATGTGTAAATGTCATTAATGGTGGGGATCGGTTGAGGAGGAGGGATGATTATCTGCGTACTTCAGTTTCTTTATAAGAATTAAGTATCTAATTTTTGTAGATAAAGTGACTCGAAAATAACATTATATTAAACGACTACCCCATAATAACAAAACTATCTATAAATAGTGAAAATAGTTTGAGAGTGGGCGATATTTTTTAGAAATTATCGAGCCGAATTCAAGTAAATGATTTTAAATATAAATCTTAGAACATAAAAGTCATGTATGGTTCTCCATAACGATATTTTACATTAAGGGGTGGTACATGAATGTAGCGGAAGAGTTCGAGATATACAATGCCTTTATAAATAATCTAAGAAACGCGCTAAACGATCCACAGGATTTCAAATCGAATCGGCTACACGTTGACGCTCTTATAGCAAGCAGGAATGGACAGTGGCAAGTTGTACACGTGACGATAAAACAAGGCGATGCATCTCGAACCGACAGACCGTTTATGTGATGTGTTTTCACACGATTTTAGTCTGTCAACGACGTCCAGCACGCCTGATTTCCGGTGACGGAGCGCTAAATTTCGAAGGTTGAATAGTTGAATAAAGAAGTCATACGATGTACCAGATAATTTCGTATTATGATGGACAAGGAGATTGACGTTCAACATCGTATCTCAAAAGGTTTTATTCAGAGCCACTCAGACGATTTGAAACATATGACAGGAAACAGATTTTAATAATACGTTTGATACTACCAGTTCTGGCGCCTCCAGGCTTTTGTCAAAATTCCTTTGAACACACCTTTGTAAAGGTGAACAGAATTTTTTCAATCCATCTTCATTGCTAGCGGCTTCTTTTTTATGTACTTTTGGAATTTTTATTTATTCTTTGTAACGAATTGGTCTTTTGTGTACAAGTCCTTTCTGTCGACTGAATTCTTCTTCTTTTTTCTCTTTTATAACTGATAAATTGCTAAAATTTTTGTACTTCTTAAACATGATTCACTTATTAAATTTGTTTCTCTACCTTTATGATTCTGCCGTTTTTGTATGTTCGAGTTTTTAATCGCAGTGTGGTCACACAATATTGTATTGATTAAAATATCTAGGACAGGGAATTTAAAATTAAGATTTGACTTAATGTTGAATAAATGTAATATTAATTAAAAATTGTTAAATTGTTAATGGTTACAACAATTAGGTTATTCTAATGTATCTTTTTTAACAAGTGTGTAATGTACTCAGTAAAGTGCATGCGGTGACGTTGAGACTTTTTAGTGTTTTGTTTCTATAATTCAGATAAAACTGGGGAATACGGACAAAACCGTCAGACAGTGGAGGAAAAATGATCACGTTTCAGAGAAGTGTGAAAATTTTCAAGCATCATAAAGCTTACATCCTGGCAGATAGACAGGAATCGCTAGATCACCGCGGAACTCATAGTGTGTTATACGAAACTAGAACACATGTTAGCATCTAGTCCTTGCAGGATTTTTATTATTATCTTAATGTATTTTTATGAAAGTAACATAATCATGTGTAAGAAGTCAACGTTATTATCGGTGAAAATTAGTTAAATGAGCGTAGCACTAATAAGCGAAATCACTATACTTTAAAAATCTATTTAAAGAGGAAACTAACCACTTTTATTATTTTATATATTTATTTTGTTGTAATTTTTACTACTGAAAAGGGAGCTAGACAAGATGAACTGTTTAAAAAGGATAAACTGTTAAAAAGAAGCGCCTACAGGACGAAAAAAATAAAGGATCTATGTGGCAGTGGACAGAATTTTTTTGAATTGGGCAATGTATGATTGTTTTGGGTGACCAGGAAAACGAAAGTGAAAACTTTGAATTAATTGGACAAAGAATTGAGAATGTTACAAAGAAACAGGAATGTAAAACAAAATAAATGGAAGACTAAATAAGAATTATGTGAGAGAAGAGTAAAATGTCTGTACGTTCCTGTATAGCAAATAATACCAATTGAGGATGGTCAACAACACACGTGATATGTTCATACCCCAAAATAATACTTAATTCTGACTCCCGTACGTTGAGAAATAGGAAAAAATGATTAGTAGCTTATAAAGATTGGTGAGTCGAAGAACGAAGAACCGGAAACGAAAATTATGGTAGTTGCGTCATCAGAGGTGGAAGAAATTAATAGAATGAAATCTATGTATATAAAACTCAAAGTCTTAGGATTTATGTGTACTGAATACAAATCCACACCGTTACACCGATTGCCACCAAATGTTGCACAGGTAACCTTTGACACAAGGCGAAAACACTGTCTAACTTGGAATTTGATATTTTGCCCCGTTCGCATGATTTAGGTCGTTTTAATTATACCTTTTCGTTGACGCGTATAAAGATGTCAACAACTCCATGGAGACTACAATTACTTACCATAGTAACAAATAAATAAACAAATGATATTTAGCGGCATCGGAACTGTACATTTATCCGTTCCTGCAGTTTTTAATATGCGATTGTATCTATATATTTTGTAATTTTGTATACAGATACATCTATATATTTGTAATTGTCTTAAACTATTATTAAATTTATGTTTATACATATTTCTGATAATGCAATGAATAAGTAATGAAATATATTAAATTCTACTACTAAAGATGTCAACAACACCATAGAGACCAGAATTAATTACCATTGTAAGAAGTAAATAAACAAAAGCTATTTAGCGGCATCGGAACTGTACATTTATTCATTCCTGCAGTACATTTTCGATGTTTTGTATAATATGCGAGTGTATCGATATATTACGATATGGAAAAGAAGAAGTGTACTAATTGACAATTGTCCTATTACTTAATGCAAAGCGAAAATACGTGTTATTTTCATTTGTGATGTTAGGTGACAACGGTTTTTGGTTTTCAGTTTACTGCTAAAATAAATAAAAGCCATGGTTGAGAAAACATAATGTTTAATGTGTTATACAATGCTTCTAACACAGTAACATTTAAAATAAAGAATAGCGTTTCTGATTTAACAGGTACTTTATAAATATATCCAAAGGCTTTATAAACGGATAATTTTAAATTTCCAAAGGCTGTTGTACCAACATAATAATTTAGTACAAGTGTTGAAAACAGCTTTGGTGAGAATTTGACTAATGAGTACAAAATTGTTTTACGAGCTGATAGAACGCCATATAGACATAGACAATAAATATTATATTAAAATACTTACTAAAAGTCAAATATTCGCGTGCGAAGCCGCGGGTAACAGCTAGTTTATTATACTTTTCCAGGTTCTCCTCTTTCTTTCAATTTGTTGGCTTATTAAAACTGTCTTTTACTATGATATCTTCCTAATCACCTTCTTAAAAATTAAATATCTAATTTAATTTTAGTCTAAAATCATATAAATGTTTAGGATACTTAAGTACACTTTAACAGGTTTAAAAAATAAAATACCTGGTAGATTTCTGTTCGCTGCTTCTCATATAGTGTAGAGAACTGTTAAAATAGGACACGCATTGTTGTGCTTAATTATTCTGCGTTCTGACATGTTTTGTAAAAAACAGTACATTATTGTTCAGACAAATCACGCACGACGTGCATATTTTTTTGTCTCCTTTAACTGTTACCATTGGCTAACCGAACGTGAAACATACACACAGTATTTTCTGCCTCAAGGCATTATACGACGTAAGGCGCGACGCAGGTTGGGAAAGGGGTTGGTTGCCGGTCGTTTGGCCGCCGGCACTCTCTAGTAGCCAGACATTTGGGCGTCTCACGGCTACGTAATATTCTTAATACAAAATGTGCAGCGACTGTTAACCGTAAGAGAGTTTGGATCGTTAATCTTGTCCGGCCATGTCGTGAAATAACTGATATTTTGAGCGATATCAAGGGTTTGTAAACAGTAACTAATGGCTGGGCGGTATGAGTGTTTTTACTGACCACATAAACTGGCGGGGGAGCTAAACGTGAGCTACTTAACTTTAGGATCAAATTCACGAATCACTACTCAGTGTCTGAAATATTTATGACTATCTATATCGTATTACATGTATGACACTTTGTTGTTCTAGGCCTCCTTCATGATTTCTTCCTTCATTCGGTGAATAGTAGGCCTATTCATGCTATTCGTTGTTGCGTCCATGCAGTAAAAATATAAAAATAATGTAAGTGAATAATAACTATCCGCTAATTAGATTAAGTTATGTCGGACGAGGTACCCAGTGTGTTTGGACGCCTACCCAGCGGCATGACCAGACACATTCAGTGTCAGTCTCCGCTCGTCTAGTCTACCTGCCTTGCCTGGTCGTTGGCGATCCTTTAGATAGAGCTTGACGATTTTATGCCATGATATAGAACTGTTCAATACTTCTGGTTTCAGTCTAATCTTTGTTGTTATCGAGACTGTTCGTTCGTCTTCTCCCTGTACTCCGTTGTCCCAGAATGTTTGCTCTACACAGTAAGTCGTAAGACAGTGCATTTCTCATCACGCAATAAATGTATGAAATTAGCGATCTTCCTGCATTTAATGGTTGGCGGTCCATTAGTTTCCTTTCGCCGTTTGCTCTTCTCAGAACCTTGTTGACATGTTGGGCCACGAGATTTTCAGCATCCACGTTTCCAGAGTTTCCAACTTGTACCACACATATCATTTATCTCACTTCACTAAATGTGTTTAAGTTTTAAATTTAGAGCATCCGGCAGTAAAGGCCTTGGGGGGGGGGGTCGAGTCGAGTCGACTTCATGCAAAAGAAAGAACAAGTTAAGACTATTAACATTACTATCTTTAAAGTGATTGTAAAGTGTGTGAACATCCGGAAATCAATCTCATTATAGTAAACAATAATAATACAATAAAGTACGCGTTATTGAAACATTGTTTAGAAGATGTTTATTGACTGAATTGACTTTCCTATATTTTATACTTCAAACGTATACGCTAATGCTGTGTAACAAAACCAGTTTATATATTTAAGAAAGAGCTACGTTACTACTACATTAACGTACACACCTGAAAAAATAATAAAACAGCCTAAAAATTAAGAGATTAACAAAATTCATCAACTTTTATCGGAGATCTGGTGGGGGGGAGGTCCGGTCCCGTTCCCCCTCCCCGTAAATACGCCCCTGGATCATCGTCGCAGAGCGGTAACGACATTCTCTTGAAACAGGTTTTTGCAATTTCAATACGGGTCTTAGTTTCCAGATCAGACTCGAGGTTAACTGTGATCCAGTAGCTTACCCGTTGGATTGGCTTGTCATTGAGTTTTAAGCACATGTTCCGTTCTTTGTTTTACTGAAGTTCATTATTTTTGTTTCGCTAATCCTGATGCCCATCTTTTTACCAACAGTATCCATTGTACACTGGAACAGACCTATTTTAAAACTAAAATGTTATGTTTTGTATTCATGATAATGCTACGGTATTATTGCGCTTATATAAGATTTGTTTAAAAAGGATTGAGGCTATATGTATATAATTAACTATTCACATATTAACTGAAAAACAATTTCATAATTTTCGAAGAAGTTCTTTTGGGAGACGTTGTCCCCTTTACTTGAACAGTACTGGACGTTTTCAACTGTCAATGTCTTATACCTCATCCATTTCAATTTTGTGAATGTTCTCCACGTTTTCAATATACCGACCTTTGATTTTTTGGAAACATAAAATAATAAAATGGACGAAAGAACAAAGAGTAAAGAATTGAAATTGGCATGTGGTCCTTAGATGGCCGATACGAAAAAAAATGGACGAAAGCGGCTGGGGTACCACGGGAATTACCTTTCTTTCACCAAATAGGCTACTTGTTCACAGAAAGTGCGGTATGTCATTGAGCGATAATCGTGATGAAGCACTCAAGAGTCAACGTCTCTGGGTGGACAAGACCAAAATTTCATGGGCTGATTAAATTTCATTCCCATCCAATCACTGTTTCCGTCAAACGACGAATATAGGCTACTTTATGAGAGCTCTCACTTTTTGCTACCTTAGTGCAGAACCAGCCTATCTCGAAATTCAAGAATTTTTTGTTTTTATGAGCATTACATTCTGTCAGTGTTGTAACAAGCCGTGGTTACAAATAATTAATTTCTTGTACGTGTACAAAAATAAAAAAAATTTTAATTTAATTTTAAAATTTTGAAAAAAAAATTTTATGTTGGTTTATTGTTAAAATTTAATAAATAATTCTTGTAATGTAATTGTGTTGAAAATTTAAATTCCTTTAAGTTATTTTTGGCAATTATATCACTTGTGGTTTGCTGTAAGTAAATTCAGCGTTAATTGGATTGTCTCGTTCACTAATCGATTTGCGATTATTCTTCTTTCTCCAATATATTACCTTCACTGGAGTAATGGCTGCCTTTCTTGCAGCTGATGTTGTTCACTAAATTGTATTTATAGTTTAGAAATAAATTTAATATCAAAAATGTTGAATTACTATGTTTTATTCACAATTATTAAAAAGGATCGATTAAAAATCGATTAGGTTATATTGTTCGACTCTTTCACAGGGCGAATCGATTATTGATACATGTGTTATTTGATATAATATTTTCGAGGTTCTTTAAAGGTTATGTTATATAGTCAGAGAAGGGGCAAGGCTCGAAAGTATAACATTACAATAAAAAATCTTAATAGTTAATAATTACAAATTTAGTTATGATATATAATGTTTATTAAGTAAAAAATCAGACCAATTGGCTATGGCGACGAATCTTATTCCATGTGGGCGCTTTGCATGCTGGGAACCATCATGGCCGCTCGTTTGCTGTTCTGTAAAACTGAAACCGTCGTGGTGAAATTTTCTTACAATAAAGATGCCTTCACAACTGCTTCCTCGTCTCCGCAATATCGAATAATGTTTCTGGTGTTGTTGGATTATGACTCGTTCACTGTTCGGTTGTTTACTCGAGAAAATTTGTGTTTTATTTTTAAGATATGGTGTTGAAAAGTTCGTTTCAGTTGTCTGGAAATTATTAGTGTTAGTGGTTCGAATTGTTAGTTCACTAGTTTGTGTGGTGTATTCACTGGTTTCTATTTGTGTAGTTGTTATTTTCACTGCATTTATCGTTTAAAAGTGTTCTGTCCAAATTCTCAAATTTTATAGCAGGCTATGTTTCAACTGTTATCCGCCATTAATCGTTCCGTATATACTGTATTAGCGAGCTTAATTCACCCGTACTCTTCGAATGTTAATTAAGAACTGTTTTGCTTCCTTCGTTTCTGAAATCTCTTAGCCGATTTAATATTAGAAAAGTATTGTTTAAGTTTTATTCACTTCCGATGCACTCAATTAAAGTACATTATATCATAGAATATATTTTGGTTATTAATTAATTTCATGTAATAGCAAATACATAATCGGTTTCTTTAACTCCTTCTGCTTAATTTGATATACAATATTCCATCTTTATAAAGTTTTTTATCAAAATTGCTATATTTCTGTCATTTTGGAAAAGTAGGCTCAATATTCTGTTTCCTGCCCTTGCCCAAAATTTAGCCATCTTATGTGTTATAATTATGATGATATTAAATCTCAGATTGATAAAAATGTTTATCGTTTATCAATTGATCATCCTTTTAAATATAATTAATGAATTTCTGATTTCCCCTCTAAAATTGTTAGGTATTACATTTGCAAAGTTTTGAATAATTTTATATATTTTTTTATATTATTCCTTTAAAGTATACCTTTAGTTATAGTATTTGGTGATTGATTCACCTTATATAAATCTCATCAATAATTTACTTGGTTTATTTTAACTTAATTACACCATTATAATGTTATTGGAATTTCCTATTTGGCCTAGATTTTATGGTTTTACATATACTGTTTTTTGAATAATACTATGTCTATACCCCTTCTGACTTTCTGAAGTTAATATAATATTAAATACAATCTCCTTAAATAACTATTGAAACATGTAGCATTGTATTCATGCTCATAATACACAAACAATATTTAAAATTAATTATTGGTCTTTAAAGTCAGACATTTTAGTTTCAATTATTACTAATAACACATAACAAACATTTTATAAAATAGTATGGTATTCATACTGAGACTTTTTAGTCTGTACTAACACTGTAAGACATAATAAACATAAATATAATAATACTGAATCTTATTCTATACACCACCTTGAAATATGGTGTTCATAGGCTTTAACACAAACATAAAGAGCCATTTAATTTTATTTTACTTAAATTTAATTTGGTTACAGTCCTTTCTGTTTAATTTTTATTATTACATTTTAATCCCCTTGTCACTGTATTTATTCCCCACCTGCTCTCTTTATCATTCACATTTTAAAGAATGTTTTTTGATAAAAAGTGGCATCTTCTTTGAAACATTAGTAATGTTTTCATAAGAATACTTCCTAACATTTTATATTTGTATTTATAGCAAACATTAAAGTAGTTTAATTGTACATAGTTGAAATATCAGTTACACTTATACTTGAAGTTTATTCAGTATTTTGAAATAACTTGCACTGGTTCACTTATATTTTTGGTTCTTATTTACACTTGAGTTTACAATACTCCAAGACCAAAATCTTAAAGATAAGGGACAATGAAGATTTGTTTATTGCATTACCTAATAACTTTAGTGGGTGCACTTCAATTTACTACCCTAAATACTTTTGTTTATAACTATTTTACATTTTTATATGAGGTTTTGGGTTGTTATACTTTCATGGGTGACATTTAATCTTTTTTGGGGTTTGGTTTGTTATTCTTTGTAATAGGTTTTCCTTGGGTATATCTTGTAGTTCTTCCCATTCTACATTTTCTTCTCTTCACAATTCTTCCATCTTGGGTTCTCCAAGGTAATCGGATTTTATGGTTCGTTGGTTTGTTCGGGGTATCTTCTTTACCTGCTCCTATCCTACCTGGTTATTATCCTGATTTTATATTAGTTTTGTAGGATTTATTTCTCTTGATACACTTTTGTTGCATTATGATGATTAAATTTTCTTTTTTCTTTTTATGGTGGTATTTTACTTCGACATTTAATTATTTTCATTTGAATTTTCTTTTTATTTAATGTAATTTATATAGAATTATGATCAGATTGGAATTATGATTTAGTGGATTATCTGTCATGCTACAGATTGCCCTCCTCCAGAAGTGATTAGTTCAGACTATACTTGGTTTGTCTGAAATAATTGCTTATGATAATTATTATATTTTTATTTTATTCTTGACTTACTTCCATTTCTAATTTTTTCTTCTACATATTCGAGCTTACATATATTTTATCCTTAATTGATCTTCTTTGATAGTAATAGTCAGCTGAGTTTCATATTTATTATTTTATTTTCCTTTTTCTTAACTTGGTGTTTTATCCCTGGGATATTTATTCCCTATCATTCCCTAACACGTGAGCTGGGGCAGTTCAGAGAGGCACTGTGGGCAACATACTCTGCTGGCCATACATCACTTCAAATTGAGTTCAGAGGCAAATCATCTCTGCTCAAAAACATAATGCTGCTGGACTTATCTACAGACAGTCAACGAATAAAAATTACACATAAAATAGTCTCATTGTCGACTAATAAAAATATATTTTGGATTCTTCACTTCGTTGTTTCTCAGATTATCTCACATTTTCTATCTTAGTTATTCTTCTGACTTGTTAGCTTTATTGTTATCTCATTTCTTATTATGGTGGGAAGCTCTTTTATTCATATAATTATCATTATTTATCAAATATACCGTTTTTGGTATTACTTCTCTATTCTTCTTTGGTTGTTATTGCAATCTGTTTCTGGTCATTGGCAGCATATATTTTATGATATTTTTTGTTTGTTTCTCAGTTCTCATTAATTCCACTAGTTCCATGTTCTAGCTCTTTCTTCTAATTGTCTTTATTACACTCGACATTTATTTTATGATCCTATTCATTAGTGATTTATTTAATTACATTTATATATTTCTTTCTTTTTCACAAATTACTTCGCTCTGGTTTTTTATTCAAATGAATTCTTTAATTATCATATTAATGTGGTCATTGTTTCTCCTTTTATTACTTCAAAGTTTTATTATTTTTATTTCCATACAAGTTTATTCGTTTAATTGTATCCGTGGTTCTTACTTCCTCTTCTTTAATTCCATAGAATGTTTTTATAAATAATTGGTTGTAGTTTAATATTACTAAAGTAATCCCTTAAAATTCGCGGATTTAACATTCGCGAAACTTAACTATTCGCGAACCTACTAATGAGAAACAAATTTAACATTCGCGTATACGCAACTTGGTTGGGATTAAAAAAATATTGTATTAAATTGATTTTTTTTTTCATTAGAATATTATAATACTGTACTAATCAAGCTTACAAAAACATTAAGACCACCTGCAAAATACGTAAATAAAATTGTTTAAGGGGTATGAGTAGACTTTCTTTGTGTAGCCGATTCCGAGAATTCCGGCTGACTCCGTGCCGCACACATTGTGTAAACAGTTCTGAGAAAATAGACTAGGCTACTGTTTATGTACCCCTCTGTTTACATTTCTCTCAGTTGTTAGTAAGCGTGAGTGACAAAAGGTTCGTGATGCCGCCTCCAGTGAAAAGAGTGAAAAAGGTTTTGCACCTTTCCGAAAAAATTAAAATATTAGATAGGCTACGAGCAGGAGAAAGTGCATCTGCTGTAGGTCGCTTTTTTGATATTAACGAGTCTACTGTTAGATCTATTAAAAAAAATGAAAAGGCTATAAGAGACAGTGTTGCAGCAAGTGCTCCAATCAGTGCAAAAACCGTATCTCAAGTGCGGAACAAGTGTTTGGAAGAAACTGAAAAAGCGTTAAGTGTCTGGATAGAAGACATGAACCAGAAGAAACTTCCGCTAAGTTCAGCTTTGATACGGGCCAAAGCTAAAATAATATATGACCCTTTCAACCTGGATCCTTCTGAATCATCGTTTAACTTCCAGGCGAGTAAAGGTTGGTTTGACAATTTCAAACATAGGCATAGTTTGCACAACATTAAGTTAGTTGGCGAATCGGCTTCCGCAGATCATGTAAGTGCTAAAAAATTTCCGGAAGAACTTGCTAAAATTATTGAAACTGGAGGATATCATCAAGAACAAGTGTTCAACGCTGACGAGACAGGGTTGTTCTGGAAGAAAATGCCGAGTAGAACTTTTCTGTCCAAAACAGAACGTTCAGCTCCAGGTTTCAAGGCCGCAAAAGACCGAGTTTCTCTTCTGTTATGTGCCAACGCATCAGGCGATTTTAAGGTAAAGCCGATGCTGATTTATAGATCGCAAAATTCTCGTCCTCTCAAAGACAAAAATAAAAACGAGTTGCCTGTTTTCTGGAAATCAAATAAGAAAGCATGGGTAACTAGTGCATTGTTTCTGGAATGGTTTAATGACTGCTTCATTCATGAGGTGGAAAATACCTCTCATATAAAAACCTTGGTTTCAAAGTTCTCCTCATAGTTGATAATGCATCTTGTCATCCATCTAGTTTAAAAGAGGCCCATCCCAATGTTGAAGTGGTTTTTCTACCCCCAAATACGACGTCGTTAATCCAACCGCTAGATCAAGGAATCATAGCTACGTTCAAAGCCTACTACACAAGAAGATGTTTAAAACGAATTTTGAACTCCATCGAAGACAATTCAGAAGCTACAGTAACATATAGTTGGAAAACATTCAACATAGCAAATTGTATTGCCGAAATCGATGCATCATTGATGGAATTGAAAGAAAGTTCAATTAATGCTTGTTGGCGAAATCTTTGGCCTCAAGTGGTACAAAAGGAAAACCAGATGCCTTTAATTTCCAAACAAGTTGAAGAGATTGTGGAACTGGCTCATCAGGTCGGAGGTGATGGTTTCGACGATATGACGCGAGATGATGTTGAAGAATTAATAAAATCTCAAGAGAATGGTCTTACTGAAGAAGAACTAATAGAGATCATTGAAGAAAACGTCTTAGAGACCGACGACACTGAAGACGAGACCGAGAATCCGGAAACTGAAGGTAAAAGTTTTTCTTTTTTTTCTGTTAAGGTTTTCTAATTGTTTTAAGTTTTCTACAACTTAACATTTTTTATTGCAGGTAAAATATTTTCTTCAAAAGTTATTGGAGAAATTTTAAAGCTCCAACAACAGCTTGTTGAGAAAGCCATAGAAAACGACCCTTCACTGGTGAGAAGCCTTAAATTTAAAAGAGAAATCGAGGCAGCGACCCTTCCTTACACAGAAATGTATAATTGTTCTGTCTAACAATCACAGATCACAAAATATTTTCAACCATCAACTAGCAAATAAACTTTAACTTTCAAATGTATAAAGTACAGTATAATCAATATCTATGTATGTTAATATTACTGCTTAATAAACATAGTACGTACATATTTTTTTCGTTTCAATGACAATTTTACAGAACCTAACCCCCTTTTATACACGGGAAGATAGTCTCAACATTCGCGATTTTGACATTCGCGGAGGTTTCCGCGAACGTAACCCTCGCGAATGTTAAGGGATTACTGTACCTATTTTTTAGAATTTATTTGGTTATTCTAAATTCTCCTTTTTATTTTGACAATTTTATTTCAAAATTCTCTTCTTTTACTTATCATAGATAGTTTAATCAATAAATAGTTTAATAATTCTCTCCTTTACTTAAAAAAAAAATAGTTTTTATAAATAATGGTTTGTAAGGTGTGCTTACTATATTTTTTGAATTCTGTTATTTTTATATTCAAAATTCTCCTTTTTGTATATATCCCATAAATTGTTTTCATACATACTGGTAGTAATGTGTTCGTACTATATTTTTTGAATTTAGTTGTTTTTTATCTTCTAAATTCTACTTTTTTATATATCCCATAAATTGTTTTCATAAATACTGGTAGTAATGTGTGCTACTCCTCATAATATTTCTTCATGGAAGCCTGGTTATATACACCTTTGATTCTACCAGAACCCATCTCTTTTATTTCATAAGTATTATTGTTTTTGTACATGGAGACTATATAGGGTCCAGTGTGTAGTAGTAACAACTTCTTTGTTATTCCTTCCAGTGTGCTGGGTAATTCCCGATTTTTTAATAATATTTTTTCTCCACTTGTATAGGTTATTATTTTACCACTATTCCTTTGATATTTGTTTCGCCGTTTCTCCTAGTCTTCGGCCACCTTGTTGTAAAATTTAATCTTGTCGAAAGTATAAACATTATCTCTTGGAAACTCTAGTATTTCTTCGATCTCTCGTGGGGGTTGTTTCTCGTACATGGCGGAGTATGGGGTAATTCCTATGGCTGGGTGGTATGCCAAGTTGAGGAATTCTTCTGTGGCTTCTAGATAGTCTTGCCACCTCCTTTGTTGATTGTGGCCAATATGTTCTTAATATCCGCCCCACTTCTCGTAACACCCTCTCTGCCGGATTACTGCTCGGGTGGTAGACCGAGGTTTTGTAAGTACGAACACCCATAGATAGTAGGGTATCCCTCCATTTTTTCCCCTTAAACTGGGTTCCGTGATGTGTAATGATCGAAACTGGTTTCCGACGTTTGGGAAGTACTGGTCGGTTATATTCCCAGAACTTTATTAGTAGTTGCCCGATTAGCTGGGTATAGCTTAATGAACTTAGTGAAATGGTCCATCACGATGATCAGGTACTTGTATCTGTGACGACCGCCACTGCGGCGAAATGGCCCGCAGATGCCCAAGAATACCTTTTCCAACTTTGCCTGTGATGTTATAGGAATCATTTGGCCTTCCTTTTTCTCATTATTGGATTTAACTAGTTGGCAAATGTGACAACCTCTGATATACATCCGGACCTTCCGGTTGACGTTTTTCATGTGGCAGCTCTCCTCCAGAGCCTTTATCATCTTTAAGGCGCCCATATGCCCATATCGTGTATGATAATTGATTATTATCTCCTTTTCGATATGGGTTGGAATGATTACCTTCCATGTCTCCTTCCTTAAAGATGGTTTAACGAACAATATATCTTTATTTAGCTGATAATATTGGGCGATAGTTACGTCCCCTGCTTCTAATCGAGTCTTAATATTTCTTAATTTCGGGTCGGCTTGTTGGTGGGTGCTCAGGTAGGTTAGCAATGTGGCTAGATCGACTCTGGTGCTAAGAATGTGGTATATTTTGAGTACACTTTCCTTCTCCCCCTCGAATGTTTGCTTTTCCACGTCAATACGTGATAAGACATCTGCAACGACATTCTTCTTTCCTGGGATGTACTCCCACTTAAGGTTGTATTCTTGAAGTACAAGTATCCACCTGGTCAGCCTTCCGTGACTCAATTTGCACCTCCTCAGGAACGATATGGATTTATGGTCTGTCCGGACGGTAACGGGGTAACCTAGGATGTAGGTGCGGAATTTGCCACACGCGAATACGACACTTAACAGTTCCTTCTCAGTGACGTGGTAGTTCCTTTCGCACTGGTTTAAAGCTCTACTTGCGAAGCAAATCACTAGATGTTCGCCCTCCTCATCTTCTTGATATAGCGTCGTTCCAAGGCTAATGTCGCTGGCATCGCAATTTAGAAAGAAAGGTTTTTTTAAATCTGGGTGGCGAAGTCTTATAGGTTCCAAAAATTTGTCCTTAATTAGTTGTAAGGTCTCGTTCTGCTCTTTACCCCAGATCCATTTATTTTTAGATGACAGTTGCGGTTGAAATCTGGTGGTCAATTCAGAATACTTTTCCTGGAACTTGCGGTAATAATTACAGAGTCCCAGAAAGGACTGTAATTGCCTTCTATTCTTTGGTGCCGGAAATTTCTGGATCGCTTCTACATTTTCAGCCGACGGTGAGATTCCTCGGTCGTTTAAGTTAAAACCCAAGAACTGAATTTCCTTGGCAATGAAATGAGATTTTTCCAGTTTGAGCGTGATGTTATTTGCCGCCAATTTCTCCAGTACATGTTCCACACGGTAGCAGTGTTCCTCCCATGTTTCTGAGGTCACAAGCAAATCATCTACATACACGGTGGTGAATTGTAGTGCTTCCTGGCCAAGTATCTGGTCCATGCAGTTCACAAAGACGGCGACCGAATTCACAAGTCCGAAGGGCAGTCTCTTAAACTGGTAATTACGCCCTTCGAATATGAATGCCAGATACTGGCGACTCTGTGGGTGTAATTCCACCTGCCAGTAGCCGCACACCGTGTCCTAGGTACTAAAGTACTTGGTACCGTGGAAACGTTTTAAAATGTCTTCTATCTCACCGGGCGATGTCCTGTCATTAACGATCATTTTATTTATCTCTCGCGCATCTAGGCAAAGACGGACTTGTCCGTTTTTCTTAGGAATAGCCACGATAGGACTGGTATATGGGGATTGGCTACTCTCTATTATGTCACGGTTAATTATTTTATTTATTTCAGCTCTTACAGCTTCCTTTCGTGAATGCGCGATGGGATATGACTTCCGTTTAAAATCCACCGTATCTCTAAATTGCAGCGTACACTGGTAGTTTTTTACCTTACCAGGCTTGTCAGAAAATACTGAGCGGTATCGTTCATATATGTTTATCAATTGATTCGCTTGGTGTATCGGCAACCCTTCTTTATTAATTCCGCCCCGGAAATCCCTGATTTCCTGGATCTTTCGGGACCATAAATCCTCATTCGAATTATCGTATGTTATTTGTGTAATCATAGAAGTATTGGCGATATGATTTATTTTACGGATTTGTTGGGGATATCGCTAGGACTTACTGTATCGCTACCGACCAAGTCAGCCGTCCAGGTTTGTCCGTTTGTAAATAGTGATATTTTCTCCGTGCGTAAATCAATTATGGCGGAGTTCCGCCTGAGCACATCGCACCCCACTAATATGTTAAAAGGCAACCCGGTCGCCACTAAGAATATCATGTCGATTGCTATACCACAGCTACTCACGTTGGTCGAAACTTGTCTTCTTATCGTCTTGTTTTGGCGGCCGGTGGCAACTAGTAAAACAATATTATTTAACGGCAATGTGGGCAATACTCTTCCACATTCCCTTTGGATTCTCTCCAACTCTGTTGTATTAATTATTGACACATTCGAACCAGTATCGATCATTAAATTTGCGGGGACTCCTTCTACTTCCGCATTGATATGTATAATTTCATTGTTTATTTTATTGAGGCTAGTGTCGTCCTCCTCCAATAGCTCGTGTCGAATGTTTTTCAAGTAGTTGCAACCTATTATTGTTATACTATTTGTATCAGTCGCTCCTTGCAACTCGTTTAGATACCCAGGAGATAGGAGCAGTAAAGGGTCAAGGTGATTTATCACTGCCTCCTCCCGTTTAAATGTTCTATTTCATTATTTGTATTAGTCGCACTGACTGATGCATCAGTCGGGAGACCTTGAGTGGGTCCGTGCCGCTCTGTGCGATGATCCAACGGTTGATCTCGGTTTGTTAGCCGTTCTGTATTGTCTAGACTGGTACTCCGTCTAGTCTGACTATACCTTGGGTCGTCACGTTCTCGGCTCCTCCGCCGATCCTCATACTCGTGGTAGCTGTTACGTCGCTGATGGTAGTATCTTCGTTGGCGACCGTCTTCAGCTCGTATGAAGTTCACCCGCGGTCGGGAAAACCTATTATTACCATTATTCTGGTTTGGTGGATAACCTCGATTTTGGTTATAATAACGTTCCGTGTTATTATAATTGGGGTTTCTCTGACTATTAACGTTGGGGTTTGGGTAATACTGGTTTCTATTACCCTGGTAACCGTTATTCGTTCGATTGTTATTTTGGTTAGTAGGAATGTTGTTATTGTTATTATTATTATTATTATTATTATTGTTGTTGTTGTTGTTGTTGTTGTTGTTATTTGGTGGATTGGTACGGTTTCCCTGGTAGCCATTACTGTTGTTGTTATTACCGTTGTTGGTGTATTGCTGGTTCCTGGGTTCTGGCCGATCATTCCTCCTCCGGCTTTGTCTGTAATATTCCTCATTCTCGTAATTTTCGACCAGTTCGGTCATTGCCTGTATCGTCTTAATTTGGCTGCCTCTCCTGGCACGGATTACCTCTTCATCGTAATGATACGATAATTTGTTGATGAGGCACTCTTCTGGTATGGCTGGTTCCAAGTGCTTAGCCATACATATCTTGCCGAGGAAGTATGCAGTCATTGAGCTACCGATCTGTGGTTTGTATCGGCCGTGACATATGTTGTCACGTATTAAATTCTGGGTAGTTTCGGACCAGTATTTTGCTTTAAACAAGCTTTTGAACTGCTGGTAATCCTCGATTTCGCTCCGGTTGGCCATCCACCAATGATCTGTCATTTCCCGGAATGATTCATCTAACAGCTCCCGGTTGTTGACCCATCTGTTGCCCCTATGTTTGGCAATATACACCTCTATTCGGGCCAAGAACTCCATGGGCTTTCTTTTATACTGCCGAAAGTTTAACCACTCTCGATTCTCATTTATGGGGAAATGTGTGAAGTTATTTGGTCGGTTTCGGATCACTTCCATCTCTTCCTGGCTCTGCCGCACTTGACCGGTGATATTCGTCATGGCTACCTCCATTCCATCACACCTGTCCGTAACTTGGTTAAGCACCTTACTTATTTCCTCCTGTGTTTCCTTCCGGTTTTCTTCCAATTTCTTTTGATGTTGTTTTTCGATCTTGGTCATCTTGGTCTTTACTATTTCCTTGACTTCCTGTACTTCGCACTCAGTTTGGCGACATCTTTCGTCAACTTCCCTGATCTGTTGGTTTATTATTATTGTTTCTTCTTCCAATTTTTTATTCATAGATCTCTTTTGTCATTAATTTTCCTGCTTAACTCTTCCTTCGCCAGCTCTATTCGCTCATCTACCTTGTTCATGTTTTCCCGGTTGACTTCTCTTAATTCTTCCCTTAATCGCTGATTATTCTCATCTATTTTCTCCTTCATCTTCCTATTGTTTTCCTCCAACTTTTCCTTCAATTGTTGGTTGTCGTTTTCCACCTTCCTACTGTTTTCTTTCATCTTCTCTTCCATCTTCTTACTGTTTTCTTCAATGTCCTTCCTGAATCCTTCCTTCATGGATTCTATGTTCTTATTTATTTCATTCAATTCTTCCTTGGTGGACTGGTTGTTGTCCATTTTCTTGCTTAATTCTTCCTTCGTGGATTGGAATTCTCGTAGGAACATTTCCATCATTTGGTCCAACTTTGTATTTTCTGTTGTTTTGACTCTCTCTACCTCCTTTTCCTGAAGATTGACCTCCCCTGGTTGTGTTGGTATTTCCGTTTGTTTTTCTAGTGGTGCGGGTTGTTTAGTTTCCACTGGCGTTAATAACATTTCTATGTCTTCTACGGGTGTTGCCCCCTTGTCTCCCATATCGATTTCCTTTTCGGCCTCTGCCGCCCTTTTTTTTTTGAAGTCGCACGACGTTGCATGTTGCCTCTTTCTTTGACTGTATAACCGCTGCCAAGCTTAATTAGTAATTGAGCAAATTACTGTAGCCTTTCAATCGCTAATTGAAGCCCGTCAGTTGGACGCCAATTTGTAACTAGACGTGTGGTTACAAATAATTAATTTCTTGTACGTGTACAAAAATAAAAAAAATTTTAATTTAATTTTAAAATTTTCAAAAAAAAATTTTATGTTTGGTTTATTGTTAAAATTTAATAAATAATTCTTGTAATGTGATCGTGTTGAAAATTTAAATTCCTTCAAGTTATTTTTGGCAATTATATCACTTGTGGTTTGCTGTAAGTAAATTCAGCGTTAATTGGATTGTCTCGTTCACTAATCGATTTGCGATTATTCTTCTTTCTCCAATATATTACCTTCACTGGAGTAATGGCTGCCTTTCTTGCAGCTGATGTTGTTCACTAAATTGTATTTATAGTTTAGAAATAAATTTAATACCAAAAATGTTGAATTACTATGTTTTATTCACAATTATTAAAAAGGATCGATTAAAAATCGATTAGGTTATATTGTTCGACTCTTTCACAGGGCGAATCGATTATTGATACATGTGTTATTTGATATAATATTTTCAAGGTTTTTTAAACGGTTATGTTATATAGTCAGAGAAGGGGCAAGGCTCGAAAGTATAACATTACAATAAAAAATCTTAATAGTTAATAATTACAAATTTAGTTATGATATATAATGTTTATTAAGTAAAAAATCAGACCAATTGGCTAGGGACGAATCTTATTCCATGTGGGCGCTTTGCATGCTGGGAACCATCATGGCCGCTCGTTTGCTGTTCTGTAAAACTGAAACCGTCGTGGTGACATTTTCTTACAATAAAGATGCCTTCACAACTGCTTCCTCGTCTCCGCAATATCGAATAATGTTTCTGGTGTTGTTGGATTATCACTCGTTCACTGTTCGGTTGTTTACTCGAGAAAATTTGTGTTTTATTTTTAAGATATGGTGTTGAAAAGTTCGTTTCAGTTGTCTGGAAATTATTAGTGTTAGTGGTTCGAATTGTTAGTTCACTAGTTTGTGTGGTGTATTCACTGGTTTCTATTTGTGTAGTTGTTATTTTCACTGCATTTATCGTTTAAAAGTGTTCTGTCCAAATTCTCAAATTTTATAGCAGGCTATGTTTCAACTGTTATCCGCCATTAATCGTTCCGTATATACTGTATTAGCGAGCTTAATTCACCCGTACTCTTCGAATGTTAATTAAGAACTGTTTTGCTTCCTTCGTTTCTGAAATCTCTTAGCCGATTTAATATTAGAAAAGTATTGTTTCAGTTTTATTCACTTCCGATGCACTCAATTAAAGTACATTATATCATAGAATATATTTTGGTTATTAATTAATTTCATGTAATAGCAAATACATAATCGGTTTCTTTAACTCCTTCTGCTTAATTTGATATACAATAATCCATCTTTATAAAGTTTTTTATCAAAATTGCTATATTTCTGTCATTTTGGAAAAGTAGGCTCAATATTCTGTTTCCTGTCCTTGCCCAAAATTTAGCCATCTTATGTGTTATAATTATGATGATATTAAATCTCAGATTGATATAAATGTTTATCGTTCATCAATTTCTTGTAAATTTATCAATTGATCATCCTTTTAAATATAATTAATGAATTTCTGATTTCCCCTCTAAAATTGTTAGGTATTACATTTGCAAAGTTTTGAATAATTTTATACATTTTTTTATATTATTCCTTTAAAGTATACCTTTAGTTATAGTATTTGGTGATTGATACACCTTATAAAAATCTCATCAATAATTTACTTGGTTTATTTTAACTTAATTACACCATTATAATGTTATTGGAATTTCCTATTTGGCCTAGATTTTATGGTTTTACATATACTGTTTTTTGAATAATACTATGTCTATACCCCTTCTGACTTTCTGAAGTTAATATAATATTAAATACAATCTCCTTAAATAACTATTGAAACATGTAGCATTGTATTCATGCTCATAATACACAAACAATATTTAAAATTAATTATTGGTCTTTAAAGTCAGACATTTTAGTTTCAATTATTACTAATAACACATAACAAACATTTTATAAAATAGTATGGTATTCATACTGAGACTTTTTAGTCTGTACTAACACTGTAAGACATAATAAACATAAATATAATAATACTGAATCTTATTCTATACACCACCTTGAAATATGGTGTTCATAGGCTTTAACACAAACATAAAGAGCCATTTAATTTTATTTTACTTAAATTTAATTTGGTTACAGTCCTTTCTGTTTAATTTTTATTATTACATTTTAATCCCCTTGTCACTGTATTTATTCCCCACCTGCTCTCTTTATCATTCACATTTTAAAGAATGTTTTTTGATAAAAAGTGGCATCTTCTTTGAAACATTAGTAATGTTTTCATAAGAATACTTCCTAACATTTTATATTTGTATTTATAGCAAACATTAAAGTAGTTTAATTGTACATAGTTGAAATATCAGTTACACTTATACTTGAAGCTTATTCAGTATTTTGAAATAACTTGCACTGGTTCACTTATATTTTTGGTTCTTATTTACATTTGAGTTTTTCAATACTCCAAGACCAAAATCTTAAAGATAAGGGACAATGAAGATTTGTTTATTTCTATTTACTACCCTAAATACTTTTGTTTATAACTATTTTACATTTTTATATGAGGTTTTGGGTTGTTATACTTTCATGGGTGACATTTAATCTTTTTTGGGGTTTGGTTTGTTATTCTTTGTAGTAGGTTTTCCTTGGGTATATCTTGTAGTTCTTCCCATTCTACATTTTCTTCTCTTCACAATTCTTCCATCTTGGGTTCTCCAAGGTAATCGGATTTTATGGTTCGTTGGTTTGTTCGGGGTATCTTTTTTACCTGCTCCTATCCTACCTGGGTATTATCCTGATTTTATATTAGTTTTGTAGGATTTATTTCTCTTGATACACTTTTGTTGCATTATGATGATTAAATTTTCTTTTTTCTTTTTATGGTGGTATTTTACTTCGACATTTAATTATTTTCATTTGAATTTTCTTTTTATTTAATGTAATTTATATAGAATTATGATCAGATTGGAATTATGATTTAGTGGATTATCTGTCATGCTACAGTGTGTATCTATTGAACGCATAAGTATTGTAAGTCCAATCTTAAGAATAACAACTTATTTTACATTGGGTCGAATTAGCCTTTGTCCATCATCATAAATTAACTTGGTGCTGGACTAGCCTATGTCCACTTAATAAAAACAAATTTTCTTAAATTTTTTTTATATAATAACAAAGAAATGTATAAGACTATTGCAAAGAGGGTATATTATATTTGGCGATGTTTGGTAGAAAAACTATAGGCAAACTAAACTTTCAAATTGCTCTCCTGAAAAATTGTGTTTTTGGACAACGGGTAGTTTTGCTCCAGCAAAAACACTGATACATTTTCATCGGTTCATTCTGTGTTTGTCATGCGGGAAGGGTTCGATCTCAAGACCCCAAAAAAATGCGTTCGATCTAAAAATGCGTTTTGCCGCCCAAAGACCTGAGCCTAAGACGTAGTTGTGTTAATTTATTAAATGTTGCTGTTGCTGTGTTGTTCTGTCTTGAAGTTTGATACAAAATTTGATTGTGTAAAAATGCAATATATTATTGCATTGTTACGTTACAATTTTTGTGACGTGAGATAAAAGAAAAACGAAAAACTTAGGGACTTTTAAATCTAGTAAGATTAAAAAGTTGAAAGTTTTTATAAAAGTAATCAAATCAGTATAGGATCATCTGTAGCAATCTTGACCTGGCTGCGTTGTTATTTACTGGAAAAATTCAACTTCATTACTTTCTAAACAAATACTTTTTGTTCGCGCGCGCGCGCGCGCGCACACACACACACACACACACATACAATAAATTTTAAGTAAACTTAAATGTAACACTTTAAGACATCCTCTAATAAGTTGCCTAAATAATTTTAATGATTAGTAATAATGTTATTTAATATTAAGACAATTAATGTTTTTTTTTAAATGTTAACGCTGATGTTAACTTTGACCGTTTTGTTTACACTTTTAATTAACAGAGAAGTCAAAACACGCGAATTACGTACTACTGCAAAACGATGTTACAGCTTGATACATAAAATTTGTCAATCCGGACAATGAGTAATCAATCCATGCAAAAAGTGTCGGGCTCATAAAGGAAACTGGTACACGAACTGGACGTATCTACGAGATTGAATCTTGTTCAGTTATCTCGAATTGCTGTTTAACAAAGAAACCCTTCAATCATGCCGCAGTAATTGATCTACAGTAAAAAGTTACGATTCCATTTTTAAAGGTTACGAAACCTTTAGACTTGGCTCAATTTTTCACTCGTTGTCTAGTAACATTATTTGACGTGCTCCTTTATCTACAAGGTATGAAATATAAATTTAATTTAGTTAATATAATTGTGTTAAATCAATGTTGTTAGTTAACTGTAGCTTTCGAATGAAGTAACTGTATGAGGCAAAAGAATCTAACAAATCGATTGCAAGTATCTGTTCCTGGCAGATGTCTCATTCGATACTAAGGACAGTATTTACCTAACAATATATGATTTATTCGCCTGGTAAATTTACCATCAGCAGAACGAATTTGTTAAGAGGACTTAGTTCTCAGTGAACGCAAAAGTTAAATTCGACGATTTTTATTTTCCTTATATTATCATTGTAAATTATAACGGCGGAGTAGCACGTTGGTAGTGCTTGAAACCCACAGTATCAGTCACTGTGAATCTGGTCTGGGTTCGCCTCAAGGCGACCCAACCCTTCTGTTGAATACAACAGTATGTCTGGACCTTTCGAGTGAAGTTTTGCAATGGCGTCACCTAGACTTCACACACACACACACACACACACACACAACTGCTTTTCGCTGAGTAACGGGGATTACCCGTGTGCTGTTCTTTATGAATGATCTCCACGATCCACCATATGAAAATTTCGAGCGAGTAAAATCAAATATCTGGGCTCTGGTAAACAAGTAAACTTGATCTAAAAATTGGAGTGTTGTAGTGCCATGACTTAGTATTTTCAAGATAGAACCTGGCACTCGTGTGTTTTATAGTGAATCCAACATCAACAAGATGATATTAAATTTAAGATATTCGAAACGATTGTTTAAAAGATATCGCTGTGGGAAACGTATATTTAAGGTTGTAAAAGCCTGCACCTTTGAAGAACCTGCAGCTCCAGAGCAATAATCGCTCTCCCAAAAGTCACCAACGTTAGCTCCTAAATCGCTGCGGAAGTAAAATTTTGAAGTTACAGAGTGTTTAGTAGGCTTTTGGAATTATTTAAAGCTATCGCTCTATACTCATTAACGTACTACGAGACTACAAGTAATAACTGCATAACATAATTTTGCAGTTAGAAAGTAACATTCCGTTTTTGAAAAGTAATACAGCAAGTCCTTCTTTAACGTTTAACGTTCTTAACATTCAAGACGCTTATTGAAACGACTTAAGACAGGACAATTTTTCTAAGAACAACAACATATTTCATTAAAGAAACACGATACTTCTTATGAAGAACACGATTTTTTTGCATGTAAAATATTTAAAGTATTGTGATTAAGGAAGCATATAGAATAGTACAAATTTTAAGTGAATTTTTACGCAGGTGTTCAGTACTTCACAGTTTTGTTGATTAATGCAGGATGCACAGTTTTCATCGTTCTTTACACGGATTTGTACGAATCATACTGGGAAACAGATCACTTACCACTACTCGGAAGTGTAAGAGTATGGTGGATGTGGGGGGGGGAGGTTCACAAATAAGTAGCTTGGCTTCCGAGAGAATTTATTTCATTTATTAATTTGATCTCATATTAATAATAATAATAATAATAATAATAATAATAATAATAATAACAACAACAACAACCATGAATTATCATAATTATTTCATTATCACAATTAATTTAATAACAAAAATTTTAATATTTATTTTTTTAGAAAGAATATAGCTTATTTTGAATAATAAAAGAATAAGTAAATGTTTGAAATCGTATAAGCTTTATAAACCTAATTTCAACCACTATTTTGTATATTACTTTACATTTTTTTATTACTATTATTTTTTATATATTTCAATATATCTTATTACTTGCATATAACGATTTAATTTTACATGTACTTTTATAGCATTTAATTTTATAATATCCTCTCCTTGTTTATATTTTTATTACACTGTTATTCAAGAGATATTTGTATTTTGTATTTTACATATAATCTGTATGATATTTACATTACATTATATTTCTACAAAAGATACATTTCTACATTATACAGAAAAGTGTAAATATATGCTGCTGGCTCTCTGAACTTTAAAGACATATCGTTTTCTTCCTTCACATTTGAATTCTGTTTAGAAATTCTTCTCCCATCGTTATCCAACACTTATTTGTTAACTCCTTTCCCTCATCTTATTATTTTCTCTCCATTTTTCACTTAGTTATTGATTGGTTGTTAGGAAGGTAGAAGGGATAGGTGTTTTGGTTCCAAGATTTCCACACATGTGGAAACAAAGTTGATGACACGTAGGTTCCCGTGAGAAATTCTCCGTTCTCGGTGATGGAAGATTCAAAATTTATTTATTTATTTTTTTAATATTAATGTTGCATTCCGTAGTTTAGCAGATCAAGCGTACTAGCGCATGTGTTTGGTTTTCAAATACGGACACTTGACCGGTTTATTGTTCTGGAATTTCTCACAGTCTTGTAGAAACACAAATAAATTTAATGTAATATAAGAATCATATAAATCGTATGTCATACTAACTACCAATCAACAACTAAATGAAAAATGAAGGGAAAAACTAAAAAGTGATGGAAAGGTGTTCATAAATAAGAGTTACGGAAGGATAGGAGAAGAGTTTCTGAAGGAAATTCAAATGTGAAAGGAAGAAAATGATGTGTTTTAAAAGTTGAAAGTGCCAGCAGCACTTTATTATAATTTATTAATAATTAATAATTTATCATTATTATTATTATTAAGTTAAAATCAAATTCCAAATTTAAAAAATCCTCTCGAAAACCAAGGGAGTTATTTTTCAGCCCCCAAAATCACTATCCTCTTATAGAGGGTACTCGGTGGAGATCACTATTACCATTACAGTTGGTGTTATTTTTTAGTAACGGTTTCGTTTGTAGCTGTTATTTTCACAAAATAGTTTAGGACACCTCTAGTATTGAGTAATAAAGTAACCAACATTTAATGGAACGTCAGTAAAACGATAAAATTACTTTGTTCCAAATGTAAATAACAGCGTTAAAACAATGTCTTCATGTTCATGCAAATTACGCTCAGTAAAAAGTCTGGCAAGGCGAGTCAAGCTGACCGCTGAACTGCTTACTTCAGTACTGGTCCCGTTAAAATTCTATGGTAATAACACACTGTTTTACATACGTAATTGTTACTTCAGACCCTAAATAAATCTGCATTGTTGTAGGAACCCAATCTTTTTTTCTGCACACACACACACGCGCGCGCGCGCGCGCGCTCACTATATAGTCATATCCCTATTTCCATAAAATATTATTGGATAAAATAACTATCTTTATTCATACAGACATTTCTTACAATCTTTACCTCTTTGTGCCACCTCATGTTCTTTCTTTTCCTTCTTTAATACTGGGTTATCCTAACTCATTATTCAGGTTTATCTAAGTCTTTCTGTTCTCCTATTGTTCTCAGTTTTCCCGTATTTTTTGATATAGCAGAAAACAGAATGGCCACTGGAAATAAAAAAAAAACGAATGGAAAAGTGGAGACTGAGAATAGTACGGTAGGGAAACAAGGAAATTGAGAAATAAGAATAATAATTGGAGGGAGAAAATGAAAATTAGGGGAAAGATGAACTAGGTTAATAACAGAATGGAGGGAATGGATAAAGAAGGTAGGGTCAATTATAGGTCTATAGTAATGACGGGAATAGAGATAAATACCGAGGATGCAAATATACTGAGAGATAGCGTAGAAAACTTTCTAAGGCAAAAGTTGGAAATATTCGTGAAAGTACATTCAGTGTACAGAAAAGGTAAAAAATTGTGCCGTTACGACGGTCTACTTGATCGTCGTATGGTACAGTGGAAAACAAAATACAAGACACCAATTACGTCACTAATCACCAGCTTTAATTATCACAATTAAACAGTTTGTAATCAACAAGATAGTCTCTTACAACAAATCAAATAAAAATTGTTTACACGCAATAACAATGTCAACTAATATAAAACACAATTGTATTACAATTGTCCCGCACAATTATAAAACATATAACACTTCGCCACAATACTTCGAACCGTACTGTGTAAATCGCCCGACAATAACTCTTAACTCTAAGCAGCAGCAGCAGGTATGGGCTATTTATAGTCTGCAGGGTTCCATAATATGCGTCATTAACAAACACGTGAAAATTCCAGAGAATACTTCAGCGCGGCCTTGGCAGAAACACACACCGTTGGGCTAGTCAAGAAGCTTCTAGAAGGATACCATCGAACGCACGAGACGTTCTGCAATAGTTAATACTGCCTCGCATGTCAAGCGTCACGTACGCATTACAGCTGCGGGACTAGAGTAGAACAACTTTCTCCAGTGTACGAGAACGTTCCGTAATGGCGTAACACTGTTTCCGCATTACGTAACAATACGTTGTTTCCAAGTCTTCATTCTGCTTTTATCAATATCGCTGTGACAATAACATGAACGGTATACACATTATTAACTCACGCACAAACGCGTTTTATGACAATCGTCACATCCTCAGCGTGAAACTGCCCCGAATCAGCTGCGTTCTAGTGCTGCGTGTGGTTAGCGTTGTTGTCTAGTGTTTATGTAGTGGGTTAGATTGGAAATGTGTGTTGGAATTATTCTGTTGTGTAACTACTAAACGCTTTTTGTTCTTGTTCAAAGTGTGCAGTATATATATATATATTGTAATAATACTGTGAATGAGTGGGTATAATAAAATAAATAAAAGGTTGCTGTATGTAGATTGTGCTCTCCTGTAAGTCCCACTGGTTGTGCTAGCTGATTTTGTAATACAACCCTACTATAATTGTAATTGTATAGTGTTCTGGTATAATATTATCCAGGATAATTTTTATGGTGTGTATGTTCAGTAGTGACGTTCCGCTCTGGGAATCGTCGATTTGGTAAAGTTCCTGGTCTTTGTTATTGGTAATTGGGATGTTATTACCATCAATTAAATAAAGTGTATTTTGCTGTGTAGCAAATTGAAATAAAATATAAATTTAAAATTTATATTTATAAAAAAAAAATAATTTCGGAACAAATATTTTCGAGGTATTTATGTGCTTAATAATAGGAATAAATTGAGGTTGTGGATCGTAATTATAATTATAATAGTAAGGTGTTTAATTTGGTAATAAATTTCTGTTCGGTAAATTTGTTAAAAAGATAATCCAATTAACTTCAAGTTAGGCGAAAACGGCTCTCTTCTTCTTACTCTTGAAATGTTGTAGTTTCGCATATACTGCCTTTAAAGATTATCTATTTTTCTTGGTTAATTAATGATTATGTCCTTTTATAAGAGAAATCAACTCCAATTTACCAAAAAACAGACAAATACGTTTATTAAATACAATAATAAGGTTGGTCGATTAATTAATCGAAGTTACAAGCCATATCGAGTTCTTGCTCAGGTCGGTCGATATTAGAAGTTTTACAATTGTATTATTTAAACAGGTTCTTTGAACGGTTATTTATATAAAAAGCCAGAGAAGGTCAGGGACATGAAAGTATAACACTTACAATTCAAAAAAAAAAAAAAAAAGGTCTTAAATTTAAACAATATACTGGTAATTATTAATAATAAAAGTTTATATATAATTTTGTTCAAACCAGAAAGCAGCCTAGTCGTCTCTAATTGAGGTGACGGAATGGGATCAGAATGGCCGCCTGACGCATGCGCGTTGAAAGCTTCTAATGTAAACAACGTACTTGTTGAGATAATATGTCCCTTCTTTGGTTAAATGTTCTTCACTACGGTATATGATCTTCTGGGGTATAGTTTATTGTCACTGTTGTTAGATGGAAACGTTCACTTGGTGTAAAAATGTTGTTAAATAAGTATATCAACTGGTGTTTATGTGTCAGTTAACCTCGAATTTTCACTTGGTGTTTGATGCGATTTCAGTGTTATTTCAATGTAATTGGTTATATGTGATTTCGTTTATAGGTGTTATGTAGTTCGTGGGTCAACTTCACCACTTCACTTTCATTAAAATAGTTAAAAATTTAATTTACATAAAATGATTCAGAACTCCGTTGTAGCATAACGTCCATTAAAGGTTGGTTCAAACAAATATTCACGAGAAGTGCTCTCTTCGAGGTATAATAATGAACTGTCTGTATTTCCTTCATCTCATGGAAACCTTAGCCTATATAATATAGTTCAGACATTGTTAAAAATTGCCATAACTTCCGACACGTTTTAAAATAGTACACTATGTTCATAAAATAAATTCGTTATTAGTTAACTGTTTGCAATATAAAATACATATTCGTTTTCACTATTCTATTCTACTTATTTTGATAGTAATTAAGTTAGTATTACAAAGTTTTATCTGAAAATTATTTCTTATAATTTTTTGGGAGGTAGGCCTAAAATTATACTTCCCTGTCTTCTATGTAAATAATAGCCATTTTACCTAATATAATTATTATTCTATAAAATCTGAAATTGTTATAATTGTCAATTCTCACTTATTTTATGGCAATTTAGTATACTAATGATGGTTTTTTAATATAATTCAGTTGTATATGACTCCCCTTCTGATAAAGTTAGTGAACCTATTTCAGTTTCAAATGGTATTTCATTATACAAATAAATAATTTTACTCATAGAATGACCATATCTTTAGAAAGCCTTATTTACATAGTATTTAATATGTTGGGTGTATCTTGCCTAAATATTGTCAGTTTGACTGGTTTATAAGATTAGGTTTATTAATTATTCTGCATTTTAACTTTATTATATTGGCTAGATTTGAATTGTGGCTATTTGCAGAATGTTTTACTAATGTAATTATTTTATTTCCTTCTCTGACTTCTGACTCTGATATATTTGATTACAAATTAGTTCTCTGATCTGGCATAACAGTAATTATAGATTATACAATTAAAATATAACACCCAGATATATAAAACTGGTGTTCTTAATAACATTGTTTTGGTATATCACCAAATAACATAATAAAAAGTATTTCTACAACATTGGAATGATATCTAATTTTAGATAATGCATTCCTAAATTAACATGAACAATAAAATAACAATTATAATACTAATATTTCTTATGACTAACCCTTATTTATCTAAATGTTATATGTAATAGGAACCTAACATCCTGGTTCCATATATAATTGTTAACACCTTCTATAAACTTCTTCATAAACAGTTTGTTCTGTAGTTCCCCATTTATAAAATTTATACCCCCTCTTAAAGTATACCCCTAGCTACCTAAGTTATATTCCATTCTATGGAATGTTCATATCGCTTTAGTAGCTTTTATTTAGTAATATTACTACTTCATTATCAAAGTAGGCACTGTTCACAAAACTTAAAGTTTGTTACTATGTACTGCAACTCATGTACCCTTTTAAAGTTTATTATTTATAATTTGATCACTTGCACTTGTCTATGGTGAATTATCAATATATTTACTAGTCTTTTTCTAGCTTTTAATATGAAATATTCAACCATGGGGGAACTGTGAAGACTTGTCTATACAAACTAAATAATAACTTTTTGAATGCACTAATATTTAATACTACTAACACTTTTAGTTTTTGTCAGTTTTACAGTGATATGGTTTTTTAATGTGTTATACTTTCTTTTCTGGGCATTCATTGATTTTGGGGTTTTTTGGGGGTTCTTTCCCTATGGGGTTTTTGTTTTATATGGGTCGTCTTAATTATTCTTCTTTCTTCTTGAGTTTGGTTATTCTTCCTTCTTCTGTAGTTTTGGAATATCCTTCCTTCTTCTTTCTTCTGTAGTTCTTATTTTTATTATTCTTCTTTCTTCTTTGAGTTTTAATTGTTCTTCCTTCTTCTTTAGCTTTGATTGTTCTTCCTTCTTCTGCCTTCAGTAGCTTTGATTGTTCTTCTTTCTTCATTCTTCAGTAATAGTAGTTTTAATTATTCTTCTTTCTTCTTTAGTTCTAATTATTCTTCTTTCTTCTGTCTTCGGTAGTAGTAGTTTTAATTATTCTTCCTTCTTCTGTCTTCTGTATCTTTGATTGTTCTTCTTTCTTCATTCTTCAGTAATAGTAGTTTTAATTAGTTCTTCTTTCTTCATTCTTCAGTAATAGTAGTTTTAATTATTCTTCTTTCTTCTGTCTTCTGTATCTTTGATTGTTCTTCTTTCTTCAGTAATAGTAGTTTTAATTATTCTTCTTTCTTCTTTAGTTCTAATTATTCTTCTTTCTTCTGTCTTCAGTAGTAGTAGTTTTAATTATTCTTCCTTCTTCTGTCTTCTGTATCTTTGATTGTTCTTCTTTCTTCATTCTTCAGTAATAGTAGTTTTAATTATTCTTCTTTCTTCTTTGAGTTCTAATTATTCTTCTTTCTTCTGTCTTCGGTAGTAGTAGTTTTAATTATTCTTCCTTCTTCTGTCTTCTGTATCTTTGATTGTTCTTCTTTCTTCATTCTTCAGTAATAGTAGTTTTAATTATTCTTCTTTCTTCTTTGAGTTTTAATTATTCTTCTTTCTTCTGTCTTCTGTAGTAGTAGTTTTAATTATTCTTCCTTCTTCTGTCTTCTGTATCTTTGATTGTTCTTCATTCTTCAGTAATAGTAGTTTTAATTATTCTTCTTTCTTCTGTCTTCTGTATCTTTGATTGTTCTTCTTTCTTCAGTAATAGTAGTTTTAATTATTCTTCTTTCTTCTGTCTTCTGTATCTTTGATTGTTCTTCATTCTTCAGTAATAGTAGTTTTAATTATTCTTCTTTCTTCTGTCTTCTGTATCTTTGATTGTTCTTCTTTCTTCAGTAATAGTAGTTTTAATTATTCTTCTTTCTTCTGTCTTCTGTATCTTTGATTGTTCTTCTTTCTTCATTCTTCAGTAATAGTAGTTATAATTATTCTTCTTTCTTCTGTCTTCTGTAGTAGTAGTTTTAATTATTCTTCCTTCTTCTGTCTTCTGTATCTTTGATTGTTCTTCATTCTTCAGTAATAGTAGTTTTAATTATTCTTCTTTCTTCTGTCTTCTGTATCTTTGATTGTTCTTCTTTCTTCAGTAATAGTAGTTTTAATTATTCTTCTTTCTTCTGTCTTCTGTATCTTTGATTGTTCTTCTTTCTTCATTCTTCAGTAATAGTAGTTTTAATTATTCTTCTTTCTTCTGTCTTCTGTAGTAGTAGTTTTAATTAGTCTTCTTTCTTCTGTCTTCTGTAGTAGTAGTTTTAATTAGTCTTCTTTCTTCTGTCTTCTGTATCTTTGATTGTTCTTCTTTCTTCATTCTTCAGTAGTAGTAGTTTTGGTTATTCTTCTTTCTTCTGTATCTTTGTTTTTTCTGGTCTGGTTTCTTTGACGGGGTATATTAATTGCCTGCTTCTATCTTTCCTGGGTAATTTTGTTATTATTATTTTTAGTCTTCTGGGTTTTTAAATTTGTATTATATTATATTATTTGCAGAAATTTTCTTTATTCAACCTTTCTTGTGAATATATTATTAAACAGTGCATTTTAATTAATTCTCATCTGGATATTCCATATCTTAGAGCTTTATTAATGATCATTGAGTAATGCATTTGTGTGGATTATCTGTCACGCTACAATATATATATATATATATATATACATATATTGATATTAATGCGTTTGTACGTATGTCATGTGTGTTTCTGTATGTGAGGCGAAACAGGAATTTGGATGTGCGTTTTTAATGTCTCTGATGTGCTGAATATTACGTGTGTGGAAAGCCCGGCCCGTTTGTTTATATCGGTGTGTTTGTAGTACTACAATTTTCTATCTGCTGTGGTTTGTGGTTAATATACCTTACGAGTACGCGAATTATTTTTTTAAATTCGATTATAATAAATCGAATTTTTGTTTCATGTTATATGGTATTAACATGACGCTCTCAAAAAATAGTACTCAAAATGTTACTTCAAAATTGCCGCGTAAATTTTTTCCGAGTCACAGTATTTTCTTTATTATTTATTTATTTATCAGGTCGCTGCAACAGCATCGTTCATTAGCGACCACAAAAATTATAAAAATGAATTTATTAATCATACAGAAATTCTCATACAGATGCAGTAAAATATATTAAACTAGAAGATGCTTAGTGAAGACAAACATTGCAACAAAATACACCGGATCTTGTACAAAGTCACAGTATTATTGTAGTAATAATTGTGATTCTTCTGCTGTAGTCACACTTCTAGCACGTTACGAGCCAATACCTGTCAGTTTGTTACACATAGAGCGCTACCTGTCTACTAATTTTGGTCGAAAAATGACCAAATGGTCAGTCTAGTTTTACACTTGCTTCGATGGTTACATCGAAAGGTCGATAACCAAAACCGTATCAACGAAATCGACACATAGAAGCTATGGCAAGTTTTTATTCAATGCGTTTGTAATATCGCGTTTGACAGTAACCTTCAGATCGCCGTGCTTTGTGCCGCGGCCTTATCACGCGTTCTTTTGAGCGCATCTTTGTCGAGCTGTATTACATTTTGCATGTTTTTCTTACTGCCGGCGGGACAATTGTTGGAAATTTCTATGCCTCGCTTAACTCGTATCTCCATACGTTTCTTGTGTTCTAAGTTTTGTCTGTGTGTTGATTTCGTTCCTGCCCACTGGTTTGTCTGTGCTACCTTATTAAAGAAATCTTCTTCTTCTTATTTTCTATTTCTTCTAGTTCTGGCACCCATCTCATCCTCGGACAATCCATGTCTCTTCTACTAATGGCTTTATATTTCAGCGCAGCTTTTTACAATCGATCCGTTGCAAATAATCACGCCGTTGTCTTCTATAAGTTGAAGTAATTGTGTTTATATCTTTTACTTCTAGTTTTGCTCTTATATTCTCATTTCTTTTTTATCTTGCAATGTATCGTTTAAAGTATTTTAAAGAAACTGCATTCCAGCACTTTGGATCTTGCCTCACTACTTTTTCGTCATATTCCACACCTCACTCGCATATGTCAACGTGGATATTGCAATATTGTCTTGTAAACATAATTCTTGCGCCGTGTCTTGTTTCATTTCTAAAATTTGTATGAATCATTTAACAAATTTATTTATTTGTCTTTTATATCCTGGCCCAAAGAGTGTTTCACCAAATTGGACGCAGAATATAAACGGTCATTTCTCCGTCAGAAATAAGATTTCTTTACATCAAAAAATGATCAAACGTCTACGATGTCACTGCCTACGACACGACGTACAGTTGACCCTGTTTATACGATTAAAAGCAAGCGAATAAAGATGGTGTCTAAACTCAATGGAGGCTGTGCATACCGTTACGACGGTCTCCTTGATCGTCGTGTGGTACAGTGGAAAACAAAATACAAGACGCCAATGAAGTCACTAATCTCCAGCTTTAATTAATCACAAATACAGTTTATAATCAACTTGTACAATAATCCGAGCAAAATTTGTCCACACGCAATAATAATGTCAACTAATAGGGTCCCGCATAACAATAACACTTCGCCACAACACTTAGAACTTCACTTAACTCGCCACTTAACTGAAACTAAGCGTCGCTGAATGATTATATATATATATCCCGCTGAATGCTTATAAATATATCCCGCTGAGATACCAGAATAATCCATAATACGCGTCAACACTACTCGAAAACACTAGAGCGTAATAGATTGCGGCCTTGAACACAGTGCGCCGACCGTTATGGTCTGGAATAGCCTCGTTGACGCATCACAAACACAAACACTACAGCTGGGCTCTGCTGGGATAGCTGAGAAACATTCTGTAATAGCGTGACAATATGAAACTCGGAATTAAAGCTGTACATAGTACAGACGGGATTTAACTTACTACCCGTTAATGAGAATTCACGAATTCGTGTACAATTAGTATTTATAAGAATGTAAGGGAACAGGCTACAAACCGGAGTGGCAGAAGGCTACTGGAGATTATCTCGTTAATACAGTTCCAAGTAAGGGTAGGAGACTTGAACCCGTATAGCGAAGAATAGACATCTTTCGGGTAATGTAGCAGAAGCGGGTAAGAGAAACGTTTCTTTCTGTGAAGAGTAAGAGAAACAATGAAAACGGAAAGAATTATCAGAACAACCTCATGTAAATTATTAATTTGCCAACGTACCACTAATACACAGGAACCGAATGTACAAATATGGTTTTAATACTAAGAAATTCAAAAGGTACTGAGACTGCATTAAGTGTCTAAAGATTCAAACTAAATATTACAAAGTATATGACTTTTGAAAATCTTTATTAATTTTTAAAATTCCATTTCTGTGAGACTCAAGAAAAAGAAATGAAACTTAATCTTTCAATACGTTTTTTGTACTGACGATAAAAACTTGCAGAAATTTTCCGAACGGTCGACCTCTGTTAGTAAATGAATTACACGTTTACATGATTTTCATGTCCCACGCATAAATACCCGTTTTTATATACAAATTATTAAAATTAGAAAATGTTGTAAAGATCAAAATACAAAAATAAAACCTATGAATAAGTATAGAGTAATTCTAGTTTTATGTATTTGTTGTTGCATCGACATAAGCCTATCTAAATGTTGCTACGTTTATTCCATCAAATGAGGTCAATAACTCGCAATTTAGACACAATGTTATGGGAAAGAAACGGCTACTGTACAAGTTTTAAAGAAAAACCGTATCGGTCTGCGCATATTCCAAACACTGCTCTGTTACTTTGGCAAGCCAGACAATCTGTACAGGCCTGTAGCGTGTTTTCAAGGAGTTTTCCGACTAGAAAATTGATTTACACAAACACAGACAGACACAGACAGACACACACACACACACATACACATACAAACAGTGCATAATAATGCTGCGACGCAGTGCCAGGGACGCAAGGTGGGAGGGGGAGGGCGATAGTTGTCCGCCCTTTGGGCGCCGCGGCGCTCTAGTAGAGAGACATTTGGGCGTCCTGTCGATACGAAATGTACTTCGTGTCGTGTGTATATTGTTTTCCTTTACAGAGTTTTGATTGTACGGTCGTTAATCTTCACCCTAAAACTTGTTTACGTAAAACAACAGATACAAACAAGCGGCTATCAAGACCTGATAAACAATAGATTTATATCTGGGTCACATTTACTTACGTCTATGATACGTAAACTGTTAGAATTATCGATTACGTACTCTGTGCCTTCAGGTCATGTTGCGGAATCGTTGTAGTTTTACGCTAAGTTCCTTTCAGAACTGCTGAAATTTATAAAGCCTCGTGCACTGGTTAGGACTATACACAGAATAATAAGCATAGGGAATGCACAGTAATTGTGTAATATACGAACCATATTACAGCAGGACCAACAACTTTCACATAGATAGGGCATGCCCGATCACTCAGAATCTCATATGTGTTCCCTTAAAAAAACGAGAAAACTTTGTCCACGCAGGAAAGATAGTGTGTAGGGGACATTGCTGTCAAAATCAGAATGTAGAAATAACATTTTGATTTCTCTGATTCTGAATTCGTGAGCAAGTCATACGAAAGAGGAAACTGTAAAACTCTCGAATTGGGCTGAAACGCCATTTTTATTGTTAACACTACTGCCATTGTGTTATGACTGTCAGGTAAGCTGAAAAATTAGGCCAAATAGTACGCTCGTCCTCGTCGCTAACGGAAATCTTGGCGATTTAGAACGATGAATTGGAGTCCATAGTAGTGGGGCGGGCCAGCACAATGGCAAGTTTGAAACTAACAGTCTAAATGGTTGTGCTGCGGTCATGGGATCGAGTCAACGTCACGTCATCGCTGGGACAAATAATACACGGTCTTGTCTGGCATGCTTCGTCTAGACACACACAGAACTGTCTCCACCGCACGCGGTTACTAAACTGCTGATTTCTCTCCGGCGATGGTGGAACGCGGCCAAAGAGCGCAACTGGCCCCCGGGGAAGAAGAAGAAGAAGAAGAAGAAGAAGAAGAAGAAGAAGAAGGAAGTCACAGTTTCGACGGTCCAGACAAAAAATAAATTTTGCTTTATCTGTTAACTGAGATTTTTACTTTCCCTGCTTAAGGTGTGGAGACAGCAAGTTTTTAAAGGGTAACTGCATGAAATGCGAGAGTCAAATTAAAGTTAACAAAACGCCCTTGTACGGAATCAATTGTTTATTTGTACCATACCTACATAGGCCTACCGATTACCGATCGAAACCTTATCTTATAAGCATAATTATGATACTGATCAACTAATAGGATACAATTGTAATAATGTGGAAGAAATTGTTCTGTAGTTTGATCTTATTGCTAACTTAATGGCTATAATAATAAAATAAAATAAAGTAAACAGAACATAGCATACCATAATTAAATATGTAATATATAGCCTAGTATAATATAACGCAGTAACATTGATCTATTTTCTTGTCGATTGTAATAATTATTGATCTAACTATTTGCGTACGTATTTTTGCGTACAGCCTAATATACTAATTTTACAATACCAATTGTCAAAAATGGTATATAAACGTATCTTTTTAGACTTAGCGTACTAACGTATTACATACACACTGTTAGAAAAATTTAACGGCGGAATTAGATCGCAAGATATATTGGTTCGGAAGAGGTATTCATTAGAGAAGTTCTCGGATAGAATGAGATAGAATAAAAGTTACATTTGCCGGCAGCACACTTTGTACAACAAATACTACTCATATTGATAGCACGTAATAAAAACAGCAGCTGCTTAATGGCATAGCTGAGAAGCTAGACTTTGTTAGGTTTGACGGCCCGTTTTCTACAACGATGCTCAATCAATTTTATAAGTTTTGCTTAGGCTGATAACACCGTATAACTGCAAGTGTTACTTAATTCGTTATCTTCCAACGATTGGAGCTCAGGCCTGTTTCGCACACAAACGTAAAACGTACTTTTTTACGAGCTTAAATTGTCTCTCGCAACCTTTTCGCTATTTTGTTAATCAGGCGAAGGGAGAGAATGTTGAGATCATACAAATATCTAGTCCAGTTTTGTTAGTTTTATTAGCAGCCATCTTAACACCAACGTTGTCACTACTTACTGCCACACTGCTAAATACTTCTTTCTTGACTGAAGTATCGTGTCAAGAACGAAGTATATATAGCAGTGTGGCAATAAGTAGTGACAAAGAGTTGTTGAATGCGTTTATATGCATCTAATCACAGAAACGTGTCATCTGATTTATTTTATTGTTTTACGTTCAAAGTGTTAGACTTTTTGTGCTTCCCAAAACGTTTCTTGAATTTGTATCTTGTAAGTATTGTGCACATGAGTCGACTTGAACAAATACTGGGAGTGCTAACAAAAATAAATACTTAAAAGTGTTTGGCAAAGAGAAGTTGTGTAATGCCTAGTAGCCTAGAAAACGTGCTGAGTATCTATCCAGTAAAGGACGGCCACGTTCATCCACAAGATAAAAATAAAATATTGGGTAACAAAATAAAAATAATTCAGTTAGATTATTTACTTAAATACAGTAAGAATTTTAATTCGCTTTAGGATATACTGTGTTAGGAATTATATACTTTGTCTTTAGAACAAAAGTACAGTAATCGAATCAAGCATTGAAAAAGAAACTTAATAACAACAGCTATGTTACTATTACGTTTTATTGTTTTTATTTTGTAGAACTTTTCATGGTCTCAGTGCATACTTATGACCGCCGGCTGTCCAATGTTTATCACTGTCCAATTATACAATGCGGGCAAGGACTTTTTTATTCATTGGCAGCCATGTACAGTCATGTAGTCTAGTCGACAAGCATTTTCGACCTGCACGCTAATAGTGTAACCAATCTTTTTAACTTGTATGTTACTAATATATAAATATGTGTATGTGTAGAAATAAAATTGCTTATTAAAAAAATATAATTTATATAAACAAAAAAATTATATATAATTAATTAAAAACAATTAATTAATTAAGTTTCGTGGTGATCCGAAATGTTTATCACTTATTTTAATTGTTTTATAGACTTTTGTGTATTCGTTAAAACCTCTAGCCACTTATAGAATTGTCTCCAATAACAATCGATACTTGTGTTTTTTCTGTTTGGAGGTTATCTTCCGTCTGGTGGTGAGATTCTTGTAGTTAGTTCTTTTTAATTGAAGTATTATGTTAGTTATCTATATTAGAAATGAAAAACTGTTTAAATAGGAAATATATTAATAATTTTATTGACAATTAGTTATCTTGACTCTTGTCGATATGTAAATCGATTCTCAGGGTATCGTTTGAATTATTACAAATTTTTTATATAGGTTCTTTGAACAGCTATGTTAGGGAAAGTCAGAGAAATAGGGCAAAGATTGAAAAGTATAACATTACAAGGTAAATTCTTAAAATTAACAGTACATGTATCAGATTCAAAGTATAGAAATAAATAAATATGTTGCGAACCGTCCTGTAGGCAGAAAGAGGCTGTGTTGATTTGAGTTGTGGGTAATCAGCAATGGCCGCCGAAGAAATTGAAAGTCGTCACCTCGCAGTTTTGGCGTTCAAATAAAGATGTTTTCCTTATGAATTTACGTCCTGGTGTCTGCAATTATTCTTTCTTGTGTTGGTGGAGTGTCACTGGTTCAGTTTTGGTGTTGTATTCGGAAAAATAGTGTAGATTTAAGTCAGATTCACTTTTGTCGGTTAGTCATATGTTAGGCACTTTTATGGTTAAGTGTTATTACTGTTTTAATGGGTTTGAATGTTATTTCCACTGGTGTTCTGTGCTGTATAATGTTAGTTCAGTGTTGGCATATGTTTATTTCACTGTGTTGAACTTTAAAAATGTTTTTTACCGAAACTCTCGATTTTCACTTTCGGCTCAGACAATTATTCGCCATTACGGTATTCGTAACTAGGTTAAGATGAGTAAATTGCTCGTGTCAAGTGTCCCGTACAATGTTCAATAATTAACTAACTTACTTCCTTCATCTCCGACTAAAATCTTAGCCAAAGCAATATTATTCCTTCCATTGTTCAAATTTTATTTTGCATCCTGTGCATGTAATAAAGTTACATTATATAACTGATTATACTTTGGTTATTCTTCAAATTTATTAGCTAGTAGTTACTTAATTTTATCCTTCAGTTCATTCTGCGTAATTTGATACCAAATAATGCCGTTTTATTAAGTTTTTGATCTAAAAATGATATTTTTTTTCCTTCATTTTGTAATTTCTAAGTCCTAAGGTCTAACTTCCTGTTCTTTTCGAAATTCTGCCATTACCAAGTTATATTAATGATTATTAAATCTTATATTGTAATAAAAGGTTTATATTCCCTTAATTTCTTGCAATTAGATGAATTGGTTGAGTTTTAAAATATTATGTTGGAATATATGACTCCCCTCTCCAAATTTTTGAGTTCTGTCATTTCCATTTTTATCAATAATTCTGGCTATAATTTTACAAAATCTTTCTTAGTTATATTTCTAATTACATGGCTTTGTTTCTGATTTACTTTATCTAAATCCCTTCAGTTTAAATGTATTTATGTACTTAGTTTCTCAGTTTTGATGATGTTTAGTTTTTAATATTTGGCCTAGATTCCTAACAGTTTTGACATACAAATTTTTATAAATAATACATATTGAGTTATCCCCTCTCTGACTTTCATTGATATTGTAACATAAATTAAACATTTTCTTCTTGTAAACAAAATAACAATTAGTATGTGTTTCATACTATTAACATATAACAAATAATTCCAATTAATAGTTGTCTTTAACAAATCAGACATTTTTTATACTCAAAGATTAATAATGATACATAACAAATATCATATATAAAGAATGTTGTTCCATTCTAACATCTTAATTAGTTATTAACAATAATACCTATAATAAATATTTTATAATTAAAGAATGTTAGTGGTTCTGACTTTTTTAAATTTGCTTATTCCTAATACATTTTTACATATCTTATTCTACATAAACAAAACCTTATTTACTATAATCTTATACTCTATATTCCTTATATTAAGTTTTATGAACAGTTTTTATCTGTTTTTAATTGGGTTTTGGGTAATTGTACCCTGTCACTTCACTTTTTATTCTGTGCCTGCTCTTGTTTTATAAACCATTCTAATGAATGTCATTTAAACAGATTGGCAGTTCTTTACTAAAACACATGTATTATATTATTTCTGAACATAAATTAAGTCACTTCAAAGTTGTATCATTTCATTATTTACTTAGTTTGTGAATACCAATAATGAAACATAAGGTTCATTTTTTATAATACTAAAACTTGCACTGGTTCTCTTTACATTCCTTGATTCTATTTATAAATGGTTATATAGTCTTACTAAAATCAAGAAATCTATTTGTAGATTATAATGAAGATTTGTTCTTTGGTATTATATTATTATTTCACCTTGGTTCACCTTCAACTCTTACTCTATACACTTTTTTGGCTTATATCTATTGTACATGTGGGTTTTTGCATTGATACTTTGTTATACTTTTTTATTATTATTATTATATTTATTTTTTTTGGGATATGGGTTTTTTTTTTACAAGAGCATTCCTTCTTCTTGTGGATGCTGTCTTCTTCTTGTTTCTTCATTGATGTCTTCTTTTCTTCTGGTTTCTTATAATTGTATTTTCTTCATCTTCTTGTGGATGTCATCGGGTTTTTGGGTTTCTTCTTCACCTACTCTTCTTGTTTCATACAAATGCATCACCTTTTATGGTGGCTCTTGCCTTGTTCTGGGTTTCTTCCTTATTTACTCTTCTGGTCTCATACAACAGATTTTCTTCTCTTTGTTGTGGGTTTAGTTATGTTCTGGGTATCTTCCTTGCCTACTCCTAACCTTCCTGGGTATTATATTTTTTCACCTTTTTAGTTATTAAAATTAGTTTTGATGATTCATCACTTGTAACATTTATTTTATATGAACTTATATCTTAAATCAATGATTGTACTGCACGGTGGTTCTTAATTAATTCTTTATTATATTGCTTTCTTCGGATTTAAACATGTTATTACTTTACTTTAATGATCAATTCACCATTCATTTTTATGGGCTTATCTGTCATGCTACAATAGTCTTGATTTCTTTGATGATGAAAACAAATTTCTCGTGTTGATGAAGAATGAAATCCTTTGAATCACACTTTTTTGATTTGTCACATTAGTTTCGGTCGTTGCTTATAATACAAATTAAGTTCATTTATGAATGCTTATATGTTTTCTTGTCTTAGTAATTCAACAAAGAGATCTGAATCTTAAATTTTAGATCAAAGAGATCTAAAAGACACCCGTATGTATTCCTCAACTGACATATTCAAGTGTGATGTAATATACTAACCTTTTACAAGCCGTTATATGATAATTGTTATTCTTTCCATCTGTTTATCTGTTTCTAACCTTACCCTCTCCTGCCCTAGCGGGTAAATCGACATGGGTGTAGAAGCCTAAAAACACATTATTATTATTATTAGTTATTATTTTTACTGTTTTCGATAACCTGTAAAACGGGCAGGACGTCTGGAGCGAATAAGTGACATTACAATACACAAAAGAATAATAAATGGTCAGATATTGTGTACCATACGTAGGGAAAGACCAAGGACCTGCTGGCGAGGTACTGTGGTTTTACCGACGAACACCTTGTCAGTTGTTTCAAAACCGTTTCACTGAAGATGGCCTCCAGAGGTGAGGCCGAAACGTCTGATAATAACATCTGTCAACATGATAATAATTATAGTTGACCACGGCATTACAGCCCGGATCTTAATTTCAATAATTAGATAGTAGCCTTGTAATCCAACAATTATTTAAAGCCTGATTTGCGATAAATTACAGACGTTTACTTGATTCTAATACCAACAAAAGGATGACTTGAAGAACAACCTCATCACAACACCAATGAAGAAGAAATTTACTCGACATCATTCATTACAACGAACAAATTTGACTCTAATTAAATTTGTTGTGCCCCACGTTCTTTGGGAGCCATATACAATGTTATTAATTATGCAAATTTATTGCATATTTTATTAATTCAATTATAAACTTAGTTTGTGTTTATGAAGGTGATATCGGTACGAAATTTATCGTATCTCACAGTTCATACAGCTCCGCAGTTGGACGCCATATACACCATTAATTATCTATGCTAATTATATTGCATAGCTTGATTTCATCTAATTATAAATTTAGAGTTAATGATGAGTTGATTTTATTACTTTTATATATACAATGTTATTTCATTGTATTAATTTTATTGCATAAATTAATTGAATTATCTTTTTAATTAGGTCGTGATTAAAGTGTAACTAACCCCAAGTTTGGAAGGTCATATACAATGTTATTTATGCCACGCGTTGGACTGCCATATACTACGTTACTTAAATGTATTCCTTAAAATAGTTGCATGAATTAAATTAGAGTTAATTTATAATTCACAATCAAATTTGTTAAACATGAAATTGATTCTGACTTTAACTGTCAACTAAGCTTCTAGTCTGAGTATCTTTGAAAGTAATGTAATAGATAATTATGTTGAATTGAATCATGAATTATCGATCCTGTTTAGTGAGAAGTTAAGTTGTGAGTCAGGTCTTACACAAATCAATAGAATACGAACGAATCCATTCTAAAGTGCGTTTATTAAAAAATCGTATCTCATCCTTATTCATGTCATAACATAATCAAATAATAAGAGCACTTACAAATCTTCTAGAAGAAAATAAAATTCTATACCACATTTAAATAATTGAAAGAACAAATTTAAAATAATTAAAAGAACAATCAAATATAGGCACTTATTCGTGCGTAGTGACGTTACTAGCTACTAATATAGTGTGCTCAAAATCTGCATTAAGTAGTTTTACGTCAAAACACATTAAACATTTCTATATGTGAAATACTCATATACTAACAATATTAAACATATACATAGTTAAAATCCTGTTCCTGCAACAGACATATCAAAACACATACATAGTTACAATATACATATATATTAACGAGAATACATGTACAATACTCTGTAACATAATGATTGATCCCTACCTATGGATTCGTATCTATCTGACTCATATTTATAAAATTCTCAGGTGGTTTGGTTCTAAGTGTCAGGTCAGTGGTATTTGGTAAATTAATAATTATAATAAGAGATTAATTTTGTACGTTACTCGTTCTGTCGTGATGTATCGCTCCCATGCGGGTTCCTTCGTTGATGGTTGATGTTAATCCATATGGCACTCGTGATTAACACTCCCGATCTCTAAGTGTACATCGTTCGAGAACAACCGTCCGCACTCCGCGACAGTCACTATGAGTTTCGAGATTACCACAATATAAGTTGCGGCATTGCACTTGGAATCTGTCTTCGCGTGAGTCTATTGACGCGGTTCACCGTTTGATACCGTTATGCACCTAATAGTTTTTCATCTTGCACGTTCACTCTCTTGCGGCGCCTAGATTGTTTTCAAGTTCATTAGGCAAGTATACACACTGCTATTACTTGACTCAATTACGAAACAGTGTAGTATCGCTACTTTTATGTAATGGTTCAAGAATGTTACTGCAAGATGCTATCACCTTTATGACAGTGTACTACATATAATTTATAAAGATCGTTATTCACGCTTCATCGCGAACACTACCGTCCCGTTTTGGCGTTCTAAGTCTGATTCACTCACTACCATTTAGTCTGAACAAAGTCTTGATCGTCTCTACTGAAATACGGCGCTACGTTTTTATAAACTGAGCTATTATTTTTATAAAACTGAGATACAAAATTGGAATAAACTGAACTAAACTTTGAATAAACTGAGATAAAAATTGGAATGAACTGAGATAAAATTTTGAATAAACTGAGCGCGCGTCCCCTTGCGTATACAGTTTTTATTTCTTTCGATATTCCCACTCTTGTAACTCCGATGATCGCTCCAACTTCCCACCAAATCATTTCTGATAGGCTTATTCCATGGACCTCCCTGTGTCCACTCGTCTCCAGTCTGTATTTCTGGCGAATTCTCCACCCAGTGCCGTTTGGAGAGGGATGTTCTTACACGAGATTTGCTCTTTGGTCTCCGGCTCCTATCAGTACCATCCCCTTCAGTAGTTCCCTTCGGAATTCTCGTTCCTCATTGGCTGGTTGGCTTTCTCAACTTGAGTTTGACGCAGTCCACGTGGACTCGACGAGTCGCTGTCTTACGTCCGTTGCCCCGTTCCTGGAATCAGTGTTAAGGCCTTGTTTCCGAAATCACATCTGCTGCTTTTGGTGTAGCGTGTCGAATTCCCTTATTGTTGAGCAACCATCGACTTCCTTCGATGACTTACGGGTGGCATACCATCTGTGCTCTCCACAAGCGTCACTCAGTCGCCTGTCCCATTGTCCGTGCATCAACTATTGTCTTACTAGAAGTCGCACACATGGTTTCGAACAATACTCTTACCGTTGGCTATGTATTTTTCTCGTTACTGAACAGATGTAAGGGTAGTCTTCCTTTGTTCTAATTGTGGAGTCAAGCGTTCCCACGCATGGTCCAGTTCGTTGCAACTTGTGCCGTACTGCTCATTGTTCGTAAATGGTTTTTACGACGTTTTAACGGAAAGGAAAAGTTTGTTCCCTTTCGTCGCCCACCCTCGAACAAAGCTAACATGTGTCACTTTTGACGGGCTCTAATTGCTGGTGTACGTCTCTCGCAATACTCAAAATTCAAAAAAAAAATCTCGAAATAATAATCACATTACATCATCAACAAGCAGATTATCTCTGATCGAATTATAATCCCGAACTCATTAACCCAAAATTTCCTTCGCACTAACCTGTTATCTGCATGTGCCAGTAGAATTGCCCGATATCGGCTAAAATGGTTGGAAAAAATGGATGACTGCTGCATCCCCAAAAAACTATGGACTTACAAGCCAAAATGACGGAGATGTGTGAGTCGTCCGAAGAAGCGTTGGAGTGACCAGCTCTAGTCTGTCACCTTGGGACTGGGACAAACCATTTTTGGTTTAATCCTTGTTGAAGATGATGTTGGTGGCAACGTGCCAGTTATAGCCTTCCATGATCCACGGATTACCGTTCAAATTATTGGATGGTCAGTTCTCTTGAGAACTCTTGATTCGACGAAAGTGTTATAGTGTAATTCCACTAAGCTGCAAATCACAACACTGACGTTACATACGTAATCTACAAAAGCGTCTATGCGCGCACACACACATACACATACAGTTGGGCCCATAAAATTAGTAGGCCAATAGTAGGACTGAAAGAATTATAAAAAACGACAATGGACGGAGTGTAGAGAAAAAAACTGTCTTTAAGTTTATGATGATCCTGAATGAGACATTAAATGTTACACTTATTGATGTAAATAAGAGAAATGTGTAGAGTTTAGAGTTGTGGGGAGGCATATCCACACTAAAACACATTTCACAAAGTAGTAAATTTGTTCGTTGGTAGAACATGACTGAGCGAGTCCGCGCGCGCTTGTGCGTGTGCGTGTGCATGTGTGTGTGTGGGGGTCGAGTGGGCGCACTAAAAAGACATTTCGAAAGATAGATAGATAGATAGAGGGGGAGAGAGAGAGAGAGGGAGAGAGAGAGAGAGAGACAGACAGACATACAGACAGACAGAGACAGAGACAGACAGACAGAGACAGAGACATACAGATAGATAGACAGACAGCAGACAGACAGAGACAGAGAGAGTATGAGAAGGAAAAAACTACTTCTTACACTTTGGTACTTAAAGATACTTTGATTCGACGTATCGACTACAAATATATTTAAATTCCTATCATAAAAAACGTACAATTTTGAAGGTTTATGTTACATTTTGTTTTAATAAAACAGATTTGCCAATTTCACTCTGTGATTTATAAGTAGTTTAAAAAGTTATATACCTTTAAAAGCATGCTGCAGTCGGTAAGTGCGAGTATATGACGGGTCACAATTAACGGTGGATTATAATTGATGTTGACTTAGATTGTCAGAGTAGACATCATTATTTATCTCTAAGAGTTTTTGATTTTCGGAGAGTGAAGGAAAAACTTTTTTTCGTCGGGTTTGTTTAAACAGAGAATAAAGAAGCGTATAAATTATCTGTGGCGGGAAGAGTAATGAAGTTTTGTCTGTCGGTTAATGATCGGGGCGAGTCGCTGCTAGCGAAGCCAATTGCAGCTTTGTTGTTCCAACTTTTATTAGGAAAAAAAATGTTATTCTTCACAGCCGAGAAGAAACTTTGTGGTAACGCCTAGAGAATAAAAAAAGGCGATGTAGTAGAAGGAGATTTTAACACACACACACACACACACACACACACACACACACACACACACACACACACACACACACACACACACACACACACACACACACACACACACACACACACACACACACACACACACATTTGTGCAATTCATTACACACGACACGGTTAAGCGCAGTGTTTCACAAGTTTGCGCTAGAGACGTGCGTTTATTTTATGAGACGCGATTCTTCAATGTGACAGCAGACATTTCGTCTCTCTATTTCTTTGTCTCTGTTTCTTTCGTCTGTTTTTGTAAACACACACACACACACACACACACACACACACACACACACACACACACACACACACACACACACACACACACACACACACACACACATAATATATAGGTAGCTTATAGATAATTGAAATAAATTTATATCTTATGTGTACCAGGAGCGTACTTACGGGGAGGGATGAACAACGGGACCCCCCCCGAGGGTCGAAATAAGCTGACGAATTTTATCTTTTAGGCTATTTTATTTTTTCACATGTTTGCTAATATATTAGTAACGGTTTTTGAATGTACAGACAGGACTGAAAAATGAAATATAGGAAAGTCAATTCAGTCAATAAGTATCTTCTAAACAATGTTTCAGTAACTCCTATTTTTTGTTATTACCAGTTTACTTTAATGGGACTGATTTTTGGATGTTATCACACATTTTTCAACTACTTTAAATATAACAATGAAGATTAGCCTTAATTTTTTTTTCCTTTTGTATGAAGCCGCCTCGACCGGACGGCCGGATGGGACCCTCAAGAGCAAATTCTAGATGCGCCATCGATTGTAGGCCTATTTTTCCTTCACTTGAATCACCACTAATTTCGATATGCGTCTATGCGAGACTCGATATGCATACGCAGTGAACATTGCTATGTGTTTAGTAAGATAATTAAAAATATGTTAAATACTTATTTTACTTATTTAAATAGTTTGTTTCTGATCGTAATCGCTTTTTATTGCCATTTAATTACTGGGGGAAGCGTTTCTAGCAATATCATGAATTAAATCCACGTTTCTCGACCCAAACGTGGTGTCGTTTAGGTTAACATGCAAACTTAAGCAAATGCACAAAAACCGATAAACATTAAAAATAATACACACTTTTTATTTTACAATGTACAAAAAAGAACTCAAAGGCCTCCTCTTTGGACTACCTTTGTCGTAACAGAACTCACATTTTGAAACATTAAACTTCCTGCTGATTTTCCTGCAACCAGTTTGTTGATTTTTTACATCATCTGACCATCCTTTACATTTTTGGCGTTATCTTGTTTGTACCGTATACAGGGCTGAAGGTATTGCCACACCGTCTTAGTGTCTAGAAAAGTATCCGGATTGCCACCGTCAAGCATGTAGGAAAAGGATCAGATCGCAAAGGATGAACTGCCACACCACAAACGCATCGAGAGGTAAATAACCTTGAGAACTGGTATGTGTTGACCATTAATAAAGTAAACCCTTCTCGTACGGGCCGTTTCATTTGCTTTCCCAGTGTAGAGTTTCTGAGAATACATGTTTGGTATTGGCATTTACTGTAATTTGATAAAAAGAATATTGGCGCAATAAAAATTTCATTTGTGATTACACCTCAAAAGAAATGTTCAATGTACCAAACAAATTAAAGACTACATTTTGACAATGTGTTTTTAGTTTTTGTTATATTAGGTTGGAAGTTTTTAAAAAGTTAAATAATTTATAAAATAGTTAATCAACTTTACTGATTTTTGGACTGATTTGAGGCATTAATACTTTGTGTATGGACGGAAATTAATTATAATCAAATATTTATAAAATTCTATGCAAGAATCCTGAATTTCGCATTTTCCGTGAGGAGATCCAAAATCTGGAACCTAGTCTTATCAAGGAACAGATCCTAGTCACGCCACTGTGTTTAATATACATTACTATTTTTTCACGAATATTACTTGGTATGGCTTTGTTTATGTTTAAGTTATTGAAAAATATTTCCAATAATGTTTATACTTTAATTAAATACCCTTATAATCTTAAACGTAGTGCAAAACTTACAACACAAACCGCTGTATACCATACTTCGCAGTTTAAAGTGCTAATTTTTGAGGTTTTTTACATGGAATACGATGGCACTATCAGCTTTTGATGCTTACTTTGTAAAACTTTATGTGAAGCATTAAACTGAAAGGAACGTTTGAACGTTTTAGGAGGATAAAGTGATTTTAGTATTTAAAACTAAATCTGGCGGCAACTCTTTTGAACGGCACGTAACAGTATAGCTCAAACAGCATATACAAACAGTTCAAGATCTGTTATCTTCTTACGCGGTCGTGGTGTGGCAATGTACTCAAGACCTTCCCTTGCAACTAACGTGCTTGCCCGGTGTGGCAAAGCATCCATAGCTCTAGATTCTTGAAACGGTGTGGCAAGTTACCTCCACGTGATGACGCATTCAGTGTATAATGACGCTTCTTGCATTTTTCATACGATAACGTATATGTAAACATACGTAACGTTTTCGCGCATAAGGTTAGGCGCGATAGTTTAGGTTTTAATACAATATTAGTTGATGATTTGTTAAGACCCGTTTTGTGTTTCTTAATGTTACTGAGTTAAGCATGTTATTTCGTAGCGTAGACTATTTATAGATGTGCAGTTATTAATTTGTTAAAACCGTCCTGTTCTATGTGTTCTTAAAATTTCTGTTTAACAGCAATTACAGTTAGTTAACAAAATTTTTATTTTTTATATCATGAATATTATTTTGTTTTCAAAATAAACTAAAAATAAAACAAAACAATCTTTCCTAATCTTACACATGAAAATATTACTTATTTTTACATGTAGTAATACAGTCTTTTTACTATTGGTTCACTTGCAATGAAGTACTTCTTCACACCGTGGTATCTCGATACTATTGTGTAATCAAAATATCTAAAATCTGATGCCGGTACAGATTATAGAAAAGCAGCCGTATAACATTTAATATTAACTAAAACATTCATTTTAAGATTCTGGTTCTCATTTAAATTGCAAGTCAAGTCAGTCATTTAAACTATTTTGCGATTTTGTTTCTAGTAACAATTTTCATTATTGTACAAGTAACAAACGCCATTACCCTAATGGACAGCGCCAGTCGTCTTCAGAAGTTTCAAAACGTTCGCAGTGAAAAATATTTTCTTCATGTCTATACTTAGTGACGCGGTACAGGAGAAACTGAATATTCTGTTTCTAACGTATTTTCTGTCTACGGAAGCCGACGAAACAAGTTAATAAATATGTTCTTTCATAGTTCATTGTGATAGTGCCTCAAAACGTACATTGTAGACTGTTTCCGTTCTTAGCTTAATCCTGATGTAAACAAACAGGCGTGGCACATCTGAAACGCTATTTGCTACTTAAATTAGAGGCACAGGACTATCACTCTGACAGAACTAGTACAGACAGGGTGCATATAATATTCATAATGTGTAAACACACGTAAATTGTAACAATTTGTCCTGGCCAAAGTAAAATTTGTGTGACAGTGTCAAACCGACAGTGAAACATTTTATAACACCAGTTAATAGATTTTTTTTTATTAAAAGTTTTTAAATATCGCAACAAACAAAAAATTAAAGTTTATTCAAAACGAAAATAGAAGCTGTGATAATTACCAGTGTACTGTCAGAGAGTAATTCAATCCCTTTCATATCTGTGTCTGAACTTTTGTATCATCACTTGAGTCAGTGTCATTATTGATAAGATTGTTCACTGTCCACAACGCGTCGGTAATGTGGGCCAGTAGCCATTGCTTATCGTGTTCCTTGATTATATGCTGCATACAATGACTCCGCTTGTCCGCCGTTGTTTCATTTACGGCCTTCTCAATAAATTGTTTTATATCAAGCAGCTAATGTTGTGTTCTGATGGGCAACATATCTTTTCAACTGGCTCTATATTAATTCAATACGATTCAGAATACAGTGATAAGGAGGAAGTCTTAAAACGACGTGCCCCGCTTTGAGTGGCAAGATAACTCTCACGTGACTATACAAGCATTTTATGTTTGGTCACTACAGTTGACACTGTGAAAAACTTACTTGTTGTTATTTCCTCAAACGTCGTTCCGGAGTTGTATTCTCCTTCAGACATTCTGCACATGCGCGTCATACATTACTGTGTGAACAGTGTCAACGCCCCTGACCAATAGCATTCAGATTTGCCACGTGGGTTTGTTTACACAGTTACACAGCTTCACATTTACTTCAGTAGTTGACTTGAATTACGAACCAGCTGTTTGGTTGTCTGCGTGGTCGGAGAGGATGGTTGTGCGCCACGAAAGAAAATTCACTGTTTTATTTTAACGAAAGCCATTCGATTATTTGTACAGAACATGGAAGTAAGTGACCGTTTTGAGACTGTGTAAATTTTTCTTTTTCAATTTTTTTTTCTATTTCTACTAGTGTCCCTTTTGAGTATCTTAAGACCATAGTTGCTTACACATTCAACCAGAACTAGGACGATAATGTTTCTTCTTTATGTTTTTCGGCCCAAAAATGTGCACACTCATTCCACAAGTGCTTTTTAACTACAATTTACGGCTGTACTTAATCAAGTAAACCTGTTTGTTTACAATACTCTGGAAAATAACTATGGCAAGTCTCTTGGTCTATTATAAGAAAACTGTGTGGTCCAGAAACACTATAACAAAGTAAGCACGAGCGAAGGTAAGCAGTATCATGTCTAAAAGCAGTGAGACTATTTTAAAATTTTGTCTCGCTGATTAAAATATTTCGGTTCAAGGCAACGACGATGACGATGGTTATGGCATTCTACACAATTATCATCCCATAATATCTTTTTTCTTTAAGTCATGGTGTTTTTTTCTTACTTTGTCTGTTTACATACCACTTAATAGATAACACAGTCATCGATGGCTTCACTGATGATGGAACTATTTTTATAGTTGATAACTATGTAGTTGTAGCTCTTAAAAATATGTAGATTCATTGAATCTTTTCAACGAATGGTATACCTAATGACGGTTTAGGTGAATCAAAGTTATCTTCAGTAATTGTCACTTTACTGTTACTTCTACCGCATCTGTCCCATTTGTAACGTAAGTCAAATAAGCCTAGTACAGTTACTGCAGTTGGAAAAACTACGATTGTTTTCCGATATATCTTGGTATTCTATTGACCAAATAATACACTATAATCTAAATACAAGGTGTGATTCTCCAAAAAGCGACATATATGTTTACTTTACACTACACTAAATACTCAACATAAGTTCTATAATAACAGATGATCTGGTTTGTTTTCAAATGCCCATTGTTGTGATTTGTGTTAATCTCATTCCAAGCATTATGTCAGAATAAATTAATCAGAGATTTTGTCAAAAAGTTGGCGAAACATGTAGTGATACATTTGAGAAGTTACAAAAAGCTTATGGAGAAAATTGTATGAGTCATACACAGGTTTTAAGCGTTTTAAAGATGGCCGTGAAAGTGTTGAGAGTGACGAGCGTTCAGGAAGGCCTTTAAACAGCAAGACTGACCGCAATGTTGAGCTAGTGCGTGCTGATATGCGAGAAAACCACCGAATCACCATTCTTGGACTAGCAGATGATTTAAAAATTAGTTTTGGATCAGTTCGGTTTATTCTTACTGATGAGTTAGGAATGAGATGTGTTTCTGCCAAGTTTGTACCAAAAGTACTCACAGTTGTCGAAAAAGACGCCCGGGTGTCAATCGCTCAAGACCTGCTTGAGTGTGATAAAAACGATGAAAATTTCATTAAAACGAGTGATGAATCATGGGTTTATGGAACGAAGCAAAGTCAAGACCATGATCACAGGTTTCTTTGATTACAAGAGGATTATTCATCATAAATATTCTTCAGCAGGCCAAACAGTAAACCAGGATTACTGTATTTCTGTTCTGAGGCGGTTGAGGGATGCAATTCGTCGAAAAGGGGCCACAGTTGAATCAGAGGTGTGAATGGTAGCTTCAACACGACAATGCTTCTGCCCATTGAACACATGCTGTTCAGAATTTTCTTGCTAAACACAATATTCTACAGCTTCAGCATCCTCCATATTCGCCGGATATGGTTTCCTGTGGCGTTTTTCTCTTTTCGAAGATAAAAAATAAATTGAAAGGGAGATCATTTCAAGACGTAGAAGAGATAAACAAAAGGCGACGACAGAACTTAAGGCTCTTACAAAAGATGACTTTGAGACATGCTTCGTGCAGTTGGAAAAATGCTGAAAGAAGCGTGTGGTTGCGGAAGGGAACTATTTTGAAGGAGAGAAATTTACAAATCTCTAAATCTTGTATATTTTTGTAAATAAAATCAATCCTAATACTTTTGATCACACCTCGTATCTCCTACAAGACTGAAGACATTTCACAATCACTGGCAGATATCAGAACAAGATTACAGACTACTACAGTCTAATCAAGACGTTCTAAGTTCTTCTATCAGGGAACTAAGAAGTACTCTTACATGACCTAACTGCCCATCGTTTGATTATGGCAGTATATGGAGTAATGTGAATTATCAGTTTTTTCTCCTATACGCTTTATACCCTTTTCTCGTTTGTAAACGTTATATGAAGAGTGGAACCAAGGTAGTAGGTAAGATCCAAAGTTTTAAAATTCGAGATTCCTATGTCAAGAGAACCTAAACCAGTTCGATACTCTGAGAACTATGAGCATAATTACATATCGGTATTTATAATAACACATGACGTTGTTTTTAATAAGTTCTGTAATTTAGTTTTATGTTAACCTACATTGTTTATTATTATTCATAAGATTAATATCTCCAAACTGGGCTTTACTTTGGAGAAATTGTTAGCACGAAATTAAACCGTATACTAAGGAAGCGTCTTTTACCGAAACTGACAAGTAAGATTTGCGTTCTACGATTAACTTTATTGGCCCTAAGGATAGAGACTTCTATGAAAATATTATGACGGGATAATGGAATTTTTCTGTCTACATGATAACGTGTTTTGTAATAAAAATACATTACTGTTTATTAATGCATTGTGTCAACATTATTTTTTCAGAGTCTGTAAATTATTTTTTACATCGTGTTTTTAGCAGTATCTTATCTTATCTGTCTACCACATTCAATCTATTTAATGAACAATTGGTTTATCGTTTCCTATTAAACGTTTAGTTTTATTACGATTTGAACAACAAAGTTTTTTAAACAAAAACTATTTTGTATTAATGATAAATTTTGTGTAGAAGTTTTGTTCATTAGACTTTAAAACCCTAAGATTTCGGTTCTTAAACGAAGAAGTATAGCATAAATGTATTTATTCCGTGTCAAGAAGCTGGTTTCAAAAGTCCAAATTCTCAAATCTCTTTCATTTCATTCTATTAATTACTATTATGAAATTTTTATGGAATGTTAAAAGAACCTTAATTTTTGATTTGAGTGTTTCGTTTTTATAAAGTGTCTTGGAAAATATTACAATTAGAATTTTTTAATAGACTGAAAACAGGTTTTCGATGTGTAGATCTCCAGGCCTTCAACTTTTCCAGTTTTTGTGCAAAAGTGTTGAACCATATGTAAGGCATAATTTGTATGTTTCCTAACCTGGGTGAAAGTAGAAAAAATTATTATTTATAGACCCGAAATTGACAGAAGTTAATGAATATTAGCAGCTGAAACATTGCGTAACTAAGACTTCAACTGAGCGGTTGTTGGGATGACTTCTAATGAATTATACAAACATAATTTCTTCGAATCTCTCTACGTTATCTGCGTTCTTCATTATTCTCATGGGATTTTAGAGAGTTTTTTCTCCCTCTACGGCCGTAAAGAACAAAGTTTTCTGTCTACAAGTTACAACAACGCAAAGCCTAAAATTGGCTTTGCTTGCAGCAATTTTCCCCGATCATTAACCAACGACGGCTTTTTTCCGCCCACACAGTTTCTTGTTTTCCTTTTTCTCTTAAAAAAAAATAAAATTCTTTCTAATGACAATTGAGGCTATGCGCATTATTCATTTAACTTTTGAAAAGTTTATCATCAACTTGCAAAGAAAATAAACATTCGATTTTTATTAAACAAATTTGGAATTATATCAAAGTGTACGATAGCCCATGTATTTAGGTACACTACTAAAGATATAAAAACTGCATCCAGATATGTATAATATTTTCTTTATTTTTTGACAGCTGTTCATTTTGGCAGTACAGCCTACATTTTAACAACTTTAACTTAAAAACGTTGATTTTCCCCAATTTTATGTTTTACCACAGCAAAAATTTTTCAACACGTAAACTCATAAAGCACATTCCCGCTTTTACTGAATATACTTCTTATTTACAGATGACGCTTGAAACCCATGATGTAAAGTTTTCAATTCAATAACTGTACAAATTTTAATTTTACGTCTTCCTTGTCCCGTTTTTAGAGTTTACTAATTTGTATTTAAAGCTAATTTAATTTAAGAATAAAGATAGTCGCAGAAAGTCAAAATGTATTATCTAATAAAGTTTTGTAAAGAAAGGGAAACTTGTGAAGCTCATGCCGATGGCTTAATTTTTAAAGACATTGTTATATTACTGGCATGGAGATGAAGTGACTTCTTGGCATAGTGGTCACAGTACCACTGCAGTAGGCTTATTTAATGTACTAAATTTTCTTATCCAAACCTCTGAGGCTGCCATTGTAAACTGAAATTGCTTACGATTAATTGTGCCTGCCTCTTTAACTTTTCTTATCAAGCCTTTCTTGTTTTCTTCAAACGTCGTATTACGGAATAGGTGTGTTCCTTTTCACATTCGCTTTTTTGTACAGCCTGAAATACTCTGATTTAATAATACAAACCAAAATTTTATACGTACACAAATACATCTCCCCCATCGTATAACAGTGCAGTCCGTGATGGCTCACACACACACACATGCTAGTGCGAAGGCTTTTACGGTGAATATCTGTTGTACCTGGTTTTTGGGTACATCCGTGTACGTGATGCTTATATTGCCGACGTTTCGTTCCGTAATCCCGGACATTTTCAAGGCAGTACAGGGAGGCCATCGAGATTTGCCGGATGAGAGAGGGAGCGGCCAACGACAGAAATAATATATAAAACTAGCGACAACTTGGAAATTCCTGACTGACAGTTCACAAATTAACAAACAACATATGGCCACAACACACTCACCCCCACGCTCCAACCCTCCCACGGCAAAAATTACAAGGGAAGCAAGATATAAAACGCGTGCCATAGTTAAATCAACATCAGTACGCCTTGAAAATGTTCCGGGATTACGGAACGAAACGTCGGCAATATAAGCTTCACATACACGAGTGTACCCAAAAACCACCTACAACACACACACACACACACACACACACACACACACACACACACACACACACACACACACACACACACACACACACACACACACACACACACACACACACACACACATATTTACATTACAAAAGTGAATTTTATGAGACTTCAAAGTACGAAGACAAGTTCCATATGTCTTGTATCATAAAAAGTACGGTTTAAGTAACTTTATTTGTAGTAAGAAAGGTATGATGGATAGAATAAAATCCATCATAATGTGATAAAATAAATAACACTAAATTATAACCTAAATAAATATTTCCATAGGCCTATATCTGTTCATTCGAATTTCAGCGTAATGATTAATATACATGTCAAACAAAAATGTTGTGTTCTTTTTACATGTTTGTGCTCTTTAATTGTTTGAGCACTAAATAAAAGTAAACAGGTTATAAAATTTTGTAAAATCAAATGATTTGTGTTGGAAATAATAATGTGTGTCGTAAGAAAGAGAGACAATATTTTCGTAGAGTTAGGAAAGGAAGTACACTCGTGTATGTTGATAATTCTGTAACATATACACGCACTTAAGTATGTGCTTTGTGTAAATATGACTGTTTTTTAAGGGAAAGTAAAAGTGTTTACTAAGACTATAAAGCCAGCAGTTTTCAGTAACGGTAATGTTGCTGGCTGACAAATATACTGTAATCCTATCCGTCGACCCCGAATTACTATAGGTCAGAGGAGGCGTTTGTCTCAGTTATGTTAGGCATTCTACAGTTGAATTTATTTAAATCTGTTTCTATAATCAAAACCTTCTTAATATGATTGTCTCGAATAACTTTAAATCATACACACTCATAATTAATTACACACATCAAGGAAGAAGAAAGTATTAATTATAAGAAAAATCCTTCTTGTTATTTGCAATGATAAACTTGAATGTTATACAGACTCATATAGATTAAACAGGGGCAAACTTAACTAGCAAGTTCCAATGGACAAAATGTCCGTCCTCGTTTCACCTATAACGTTTTTGCTGTTCATTGTAATCCCACGTTTGAACGACGTCTATAATGAACAGGGTCACAGCTGCGTGCCCGAGCTTGATACGTTTTTATATCAGCTGATTTAATGTTCATCTGGAGTACCACCTGTTACCAGTTTCAATCTAGGTTATTACGTTAAACTTTGAATGATTCTATGAAACTATTAAAATTAATATTAATACTATTAATGAATGCCCGAAAATAGATAATTCCAAACGTCTGAGTAAATTTAATTTATTTTGAGACCATTTTGTAAATGTAATATAATAATTATAAAATACAAGTAATAATTATTTTTGAGTGTAATAATTATATCTATAATGTTAAGTCTTTTTTCGACTTGAAATTTGTTGTGCCCGTTCCGCAAATACGCACCCTGAACTAATGCATCCATCGACGTTGGGGTATCTTCAAGACTTTATAACCTGTGGGTTTATAATTGAGAAATGTTCGCGGAAAATGACGTTCTTATATCTTTAAAAAATATTTCCTTTATTCATGTTGGCTTGCGTTGAAAGTTTTCTAAACTTCGGCAACCAGGTCATCCATATTTCACTTAGATCTGAAATTCTTACTCCGATCTGATCCTTTAATGTTATTTGTGCCATAAAGTACAAAAAATCTCATTTGTAAAACATTAATTCTATTTTTGTGCTTTTGATGTACTGCCCAACACACAGTCGTATAAAAGGCTTAGCATGATGATATTATATATATATATATATATATATATATATATATATATATTGTAACGCAACAGAAATGCTGTCATCCATGTTATATAAATATTATATTAACAAAATAATAAGCAAGTCAATATCTAACCCCATGATAAAACAAAAGTCTAATAATTACATTTATGATTGTAGACAAAGATAAATAAAGATGCAAGGTAGAAATAACGAGAATGAACAAACCTGTAAATTAGACAATAGTTAATGATCTATGTTCAGTGAAAAGTAAATCAATATGATACTAATGAGAAGTGTAAGAAGTAGAATAGTACAGAAATTGTCAAAGTAAATGACCATAAAAGTAAACAAAAATGAAACAATAATTTACCTTATAGCAATAGCAAGTAAGGATTTTTAATTAAATGATAGTATTTTGTGACAACGAATGTTATGATAAAGTTTATGTTATGTTATACCAATTAATTGTTGAGTTAATGAAAGGTAATGAAACAAGAGGTATTATTCAATTACTGTTATAGAATGATGTGGGAAGCAGCTAGTTAGCGTTAATAGATTTCAATAATGCCACAATGCCATGATATCGATTGATAACGTTTGGTATCGAAAAAAGTAATAAATATAAAAGAAACAGGCTCATATCAAAAACCCAGCAGAATATATGTAGAAAATAATAAACCAACTATCGGTAAAGTTATATTCCGATATGATAGCAAATTAATAAGGAATAGACAAAAAATATATGAAATAAACACTATATACAAAACATGGAGAAGGAAGAAAAATAATGGGTTGCTATGGACTACAGGAAATGAAGAAGTTGTTGATTTTCAATTATTGTTGCTTTTTATGATCTGAATGTGATGAGATTAAAAAATCTAAGAAATGTCTAATATAATCGGAATATTCTAAATTATTTGATCCTCTTATAAAACACAAAATTTTAATGATAATATTCTTAACTCTTGCCAGTACAGTTTAACCAAACGAGGCTATAATATGATATCACAATAACAAATAAATAACTGGGTTCTACAAGGAAGGACTTGAATTGTCCCATATCCGAAAGGAGTTGACGATATATTAAACCCAATATAAAGAGTTAACTGTATCACAACCAATAATATACACTACACTGGAACTCATAACCTTATAAATACACGGAACATCACCAATTACTTCAGACGAGAGAAGAACGTATTTGGATCCAGAAATTACAGAAGGAACCAGTCTGGCAGTAAATCAACCTAGGGAGCTGTATTTCCGAGGTGAACAGGACAAGAATTCCATTTTATTAACATCCGAAGAAAGAAAACCGTACCACATAGTCATCCAGAACAGTGAAGTTATCAACCAACAGCCCACACGATTCGCTTCGTTCTAGTCTGGTAAATTATTATTGTATAAATCATATTAACTATACAACACTTCAAATTTGTAAATCTTGCATTCTTATCTATGTATTTTTAATCTTCCCCACAGTTACAAGAACCTTCACACCCTGAATTAAGATAATTACAAACTAAAACACATTATATAACCGAATCTAAATAAAGTATCGGACTGATCAATAATCGATTCACGCAATCTATAGCCTTTGTGTATGCCAGTTGGAACATATCTCATTCAATGTTGAAGAAGTAAACAATAAAGAACCTTTGTATAGTTGCAAAATCTTGTCATTTGGAGTATTATTTAATGAGTTGGGAATAAAAAAGTAACTGACTAAGTATAGAATAATTGGTTAAACTAAACTAAACAGTGAATTAACCTCTAAGTTTCGTTGACCCGGTACTACAGCGCTTATAGCGGAATTCTCCGACACCAAAGAGAGAGCGTTAAAATACAAAATTATACATAATTCTCTTCAAGGTATAATAGGGTTGAACGAAATTACAGAATAACACATTAATTATTTAAGTTCCAAGTACACTAACACTGATATTTTTTAGAGAGATAAGTTAATATTAGTTAATTAAATCACTATATCCCACAACTCCAAATATCTCAGATATTTAAATAATTGAAGTAAATTAAAACGACCTAAGAGAGTAAAGACAGGGGAACATACCCGTTCATAGCAACGAATAGGCTTATATTGTGTGAAAATAACGAGACACACTTATCCGGTTACGACACAAATTGACAAACTCCACAGTGGGGTTTAAACCGTACGTGCTCGTCTCATTACAAATTAGCGCTCAACCAGTGTAGGGCTTAAGTTAAGTAACTATAACTATATTAATATTACTTAACCAGAGCAGGCAACTGTGGGAGAATAAACATGCATACCAGAGGTAGATCAAGGATTAGGGCAGGAGAAACGGATAAGGAAAGAGATGAACAAGAACAGGAAATAGAACTAATAACAGATAGTGAAATGGAACAATAGACAGACGAAATAACGGAAACTGAAATAATTACGGACAAGGAAAAGGAAGTAATCGAAGAAGATGCCCAAGGGGACCAAATAGATAAAGCGGGAGCCAGAGAAGGACTAAATTGGGAAAAATTAATGGAGTTAATGAGTAGTATTAAGGAAGATAGCAGACTCACTAATGAGAATTTTAGGAAAACAAATGAGGAAAATAAGGAAAACTCAAAGAGACTGGAGGAAAAATTAGATAAAACAAATGAGGAAATTAAGGAAACCTCAAAACAAATGAACGAAAGATTAAACCAAATTCACGAAAGGTTAGATAGGAATGATGAGGGTTTAAAACAAATGAAGGAAGAAATCCTACAAATGAACAAAGAAAATTTAAGGCGAATGGATGAAAGAATTGAGAAAATGAACGAAGCAGGTTTAAAGCGGATTGAGGATAAGAAGGAGCAGTTCAATAATGAGATAATGGAAACTCTGGAAGGGAAGTTTGAAAATGATAACACACTTAGCCCAGAAGTGGATAAATACAAGGAGGAGACAAATAAAGAAATGGAGAGGTGTTTAAAGAATATGTCTGAAACAATAGACCGCACTCCCGAAGGTATTATAATAAATCTGACCATAGAAGAGAATATCCAGAAAATAAGGAAAATGTGGAGAAAGAAAATAGTCAATACCAAAGAAGAAATGGAGATGAGGAAAGGTGGATTAGTTAGTGCGTTTAACATCCCAATCAATGAACGAAGGGAGTTATGTAAAGATATGAAATATAGAAGAAACTTTGTGAAATTAACCAAAATAAACCATAATAAAACAATCACAAAAAACTTAAATAAATGTAAACATTATTTGAAAATATCAACAATTAAGGAGTATATGACCAAATCAATTATATCGTTAATACGGAAGATACCCGTAAAACATTTGGTAAATATTCAAGATATCCAAGGGAATGGAAAGATAGAGTATACCAGTGATTATGTTAGAATAGAGGAGATACGATACCTGATAAGTCAAAAGGAGCTAAATATGACTGAACACCCTGACTTAAATGAAGACTTTGCATCAGCTGAGTTACAGTACCAGATGCACAAGAGATATTTATCAAGTGTCAAAATTGGTATGAACACTGCAGTAATCCGGACAACGGGTGCAGTCGAATTAATGGACCATGGTTAGAAGAAAAGGTAGTCAACCAGCAAAACGGGACTAATGTTATGAAAACTGACCAGGCAACCAATTGACAAGATACGGAAATATTATTTTATGAATAAATTCTAAAATACAATAAGAACAACTTATTATCGATTTTGAAGAGAAAACACTTGTAAATAAAAGAGAATTTTTTGAACAATAAAATAAATAGAAAACATGTCATTCAAAATGAAGTAAGTCTGAATTAAAATATAGTTATGAAGAAGGTATTAAGAAGAGTTAATAACAAACCCCAAGATTACAGAAGAAAGCTAGAATTATTACTAAACGTCTACAAAGAAATAGTGTGAATAATGAATAATGAAACCCCAAGATAAAAGTTTTTACCTCAAATCTACCTATACAAAATAATAAAAGAAAAATCATATGACCTAAAATACATACCGCATTGCCAAGTGAAAGAAACAACTTCAGTAAATGATTGATTGTAACCAATGTAATATTAAAGAAAACGAGGAAAAAAAAGAATATTTATGAACATAATTCATTGAAATATAAACAGCCAAAATAATGAAATACGATAAGAAAAAAATAGTTGAGCTAAGGACTGTATCTAGTCAGAAACACAATTATAATGATAATCAAACAATAACTATTTAGAAAATATTGAGATCAGAAAAACAAATGAAGAAGATACTTAGCGTTATTATCACAACAAGAAAGAAAAAACAAAAATAATTACAAATGATAACTGTCAGAATTATCATCAAAGAATGTTTAAGGAAACTAAAATGGAATCACAAAGTATGAAGGATAGTAATAAAGAAATATAAAAGCAACAAAAGAAAAAAAAAATTTTTTTCCCAAATATTTATTATTAAGTAATTAAGGAGATTATTAGGAGATTATTATATTTTATAGCTGACTGTAGATGAATTCCAGCAGTACTATATTAAGGTGTAGTGTGGGCAGCAGAGTATGAAGCCAAACAGTGCCTCTCTGAACTGTACCAACGCACATATTAGGGATTGTTAGGGAAATTAAATATTTAAGGAATATTAGAATAGTTGCAAGAATGACCTCAGTTTCCAGAAGAGTAGGACGAAGAAAACAGAAAGAAATTAGATGACAGAAGAATAATTGAGAAATACAGTGATTACAGTAATTATAAGTAGAAGAGATGTGAACCTAAAGTATCATTGAATATTGTAGCCAACTATCAACAAATACTGTTTACAGAAATTAAAAATGATCAAGAATGTTAATTGAAATAATGAAATGTTATTAAATAAAGAATTATTAATACTAGTCTAATGAAGTTACATTGAGAATCCCATCGTCAACCATTAATATTGATATGAAGAAAAGGCATGTGAAAAAGACAAGTTTATTTGACCTAAACTTCATTCAGGTAAACTAAACTTTTTTAGGAGGGGGAGCATATGTAACGCAACAGAAATGCTGTCATCCATGTTACATAAATATTATATTAACAAAATAATAAGCAAGTCAATATCTAACCCCATGATAAAACAAAAGTCTAATAATTACATTTATGATTGTAGACAAAGATAAATAAGGATGCAAGGTAGAAATAACGAGAATGAACAAACCTGTAAATTAGGCAATAGTTAATGATCTATGTTCAGTGAAAAGTAAATCAATATGATACTAATGAGAAGTGTAAGAAGTAGAATAGTACAGAAATTGTCAAAGTAAATGACCATGAAAGTAAACAAAAATGAAACAATAATTTACCTTATAACAATAGCAAGTAAGGATTTTGAATTAAATGATAGTATTTTGTGACAACGAATGTTATGATAAAGTTTATGTTATGTTATACCAATTACTTGTTGAGTTAATGAAAAGTAATGAAACAAGAGGTATTATTCAATTACTGTTATAGAATGATGTGGGAAGCAGCTAGTTAGTGTTAATAGATTTCAATTTTCTTATATGTGATCCATAGATCAAGATAAAATTGTCATTAGATATGAAAAGAATAATTGTTTATGTAAATGTTAATAGTTAAGATTTGATTATATGTATGAATTTATGTAAAAGGGCTATAGTTGTTCACCAGTTATAAACAAAGGTAGGTCCGTATACAATAAAAGGCCTAACAGCCAATAACACTATATAACTACTCATGACATAAAGGTTAGGTACGTAAGTTAATAATAATTAATGAATACGGTTCGAAGAGCTAGGAAAAAAACATTAAATTAGTAATGATATATAATAAACCATCTCAATTTATACAAATTATGATAATGCCACAATGCCATGATATCGATTGATAACGTTTGGTATCGAAAAAAGTAATAAATATAAAAGAAACAGGCTCATATCAAAAACCCAGCAGAATATATGTAGAAAATAATAAACCAACTATCGGTAAAGTTATATTCCGATATGATAGCAAATTAATAAGGAATAGACAAAAAATATATGAAATAAACACTATATACAAAACATGGAGAAGGAAGAAAAATAATGGGTTGCTATGGACTACAGGAAATGAAGAAGTTGTTGATTTTCAATTATTGTTGCTTTTTATGATCTGAATGTGATGAGATTAAAAAATCTAAGAAATGTCTAATATAATCGGAATATTCTAAATTATTTGATCCTCTTATAAAACACAAAATTTTAATGATAATATTCTTAACTCTTGCCAGTACAGTTTAACCAAACGAGGCTATAATATGATATCACAATAAAAAATAAATAACTGGGTTCTACAAGGAAGGACTTGAATTGTCCCATATCCGAAAGGAGTTGACGATATATTAAACCCAATATAAAGAGTTAACTGTATCACAACCAATAATATACACTACACTGGAACTCATAACCTTATAAATACACGGAACATCACCAATTACTTCAGACGAGAGAAGAACGTATTTGGATCCAGAAATTACAGAAGGAACCAGTCTGGCAGTAAATCAACCTAGGGAGCTGTATTTCCGAGGTGAACAGGACAAGAATTCCATTTTATTAACATCCGAAGAAAGAAAACCGTACCACATAGTCATCCAGAACAGTGAAGTTATCAACCAACAGCCCACACGATTCGCTTCGTTCTAGTCTGGTAAATTATTATTGTATAAATCATATTAACTACACAACACTTCAAATTTGTAAATCTTGCATTCTTATCTATGTATTTTTAATCTTCCCCACAGTTACAAGAACCTTCACACCCTGAATTAAGATAATTACAAACTAAAACACATTATATAACCGAATCTAAATAAAGTATCGGACTGATCAATAATCGATTCACGCAATCTATAGCCTTTGTGTATGCCAGTTGGAACATATCTCATTCAATGTTGAAGAAGTAAACAATAAAGAACCTTTGTATAGTTGCAAAATCTTGTCATTTGGAGTATTATTTAATGAGTTGGGAATAAAAAAGTAACTGACTAAGTATAGAATAATTGGTTAAACTAAACTAAACAGTGAATTAACCTCTAAGTTTCGTTGACCCGGTACTACAGCGCTTATAGCGGAATTCTCCGACACCAAAGAGAGAGCGTTAAAATACAAAATTATGCATAATTCTCTTCAAGGTATAATAGGGTTGAACGAAATTACAGAATAACACATTAATTATTTAAGTTCCAAGTACACTAACACTGATATTTTTTAGAGAGATAAGTTAATATTAGTTAATTAAATCACTATATCCCACAACTCCAAATATCTCAGATATTTAAATAATTGAAGTAAATTAAAACGACCTAAGAGAGTAAAGGCAGGGGAACATACCCGTTCATAGCAACGAATAGGCTTATATTGTGTGAAAATAACGAGACACACTTATCCGGTTACGACACAAATTGACAAACTCCACAGTGGGGTTTAAACCGTACGTGCTCGTCTCATTACAAATTAGCGCTCAACCAGTGTAGGGCTTAAGTTAAGTAACTATAACTATATTAATATTACTTAACCAGAGCAGGCAACTGTGGGAGAATAAACATGCATACCAGAGTTAGATCAAGGATTAGGGCAGGAGAAACGGATAAGGAAAGAGATGAACAAGAACAGGAAATAGAACTAATAACAGATAGTGAAATGGAACAATAGACAGACGAAATAACGGAAACTGAAATAATTACGGACAAGGAAAAGGAAGTAATCGAAGAAGATGCCCAAGGGGACCAAATAGATAAAGCGGGAGCCAGAGAAGGACTAAATTGGGAAAAATTAATGGAGTTAATGAGTAGTATTAAGGAAGATAGCAGACTCACTAATGAGAATTTTAGGAAAACAAATGAGGAAAATAAGGAAAACTCAAAGAGACTGGAGGAAAAATTAGATAAAACAAATGAGGAAATTAAGGAAACCTCAAAACAAATGAACGAAAGATTAAACCAAATTCACGAAAGGTTAGATAGGAATGATGAGGGTTTAAAACAAATGAAGGAAGAAATCCTACAAATGAACAAAGAAAATTTAAGGCGAATGGATGAAAGAATTGAGAAAATGAACGAAGCAGGTTTAAAGCGGATTGAGGATAAGAAGGAGCAGTTCAATAATGAGATAATGGAAACTCTCGAAGGGAAGTTTGAAAATGATAACACACTAGCCCAGAAGTGGATAAATACAAGGAGGAGACAAATAAAGAAATGGAGAGGTGTTTAAAGAATATGTCTGAAACAATAGACCGCACTCCCGAAGGTATTATAATAAATCTGACCATAGAAGAGACTATCCAGAAAATAAGGAAAATGTGGAGAAAGAAAATAGTCAATACCAAAGAAGAAATGGACCATAACAAGAAAAAGTAAATATAAAGAAAAAACTCTGCAACAAAAATAAATGTACAACAAAATAAAACCCCAAAAAACTAAAATTAAAATAAGAATAATACCCAGGTAGGATAGGAGTAGGTAAGGAAGCTACACAGACCAAATAAACAAACCAGAATAAACAAGAATAAATAATAATGAAGAAACCAAGAACGAAAAAGGAAGAGACCCAGAACAAAGAAAAATAATAATAACAAAATGGTACTGAAGAAACCAAGAATGAAGAAGGAAGATATCCAGAACAACCAATATACCTAAT